>APFE031112631.1:0-22683 GCA_000404065.3 Pinus taeda
GATGGCTCATGGTGGCCAAAGATCTCAACTTTTCTCTAGTTGATTTCTTGGGGTTGCACTCTCACCTAGAATCGCCTTCAAAAAAGGGCTATGTGGGCCCGTCTTCATGTCCACTATGTTTTCAAGTGGAAGAGTCAACTAGAAACACATTTTCATTACTTATCCCTTTGCAAAATGTATTTGGGAACTCGTCCTACAAATCTTCATATGCAATTTACACTACTCAGGAGATGTCGAAACTTTATCAAGTCAATGGTTTGGTAGAGGGTTTAAGAATCTTGTTGTTTTATGAGCCTGGAAATTGGCTCTTGGCTTCACCCTATGGAACTTGTGGAAATAAAGAAACTTGAGAGTGTTAAATGAAGAAAAGGACTACATATACATTAAAAGAAACCTTCCTTCTCAACATTCGGGCGACTATTTTGGTGTCCTCCTTCACTACGAAAAAATGGTTAATTGATGAGTCTGAGGCTCATTTTTTTAAAGTCCTTGATCTTCACCACTCTATGTTGATCCCCTCTCCAACTATTGCACCAGGTTCTAATATAGCAATGAAAATTCATTTACACCTCCTCTGAGAGCCTTCATGAAATTGAGTTTCGATGGAATTTCCAAGGGAAACATGGAGCGACTGGTTATAGTGGGATAAATTGAGACAAAAATTCCTACCCTTTGCATGTATATGCGTTCTCCTTTGGCGTCACAACTAATAATCTAGCAACATTTTGTGCTCTTGAGGAAGGTTTACAAACTACCTCTAAAGAAGGGTATCGTTTGATATAGGTCCATGGAGAATCTCAACTTGTCATACAATGTTTACATAAGATGATACATGGTCACCCAGTGGATAAATTGAATCACAACTGGCACCTTTAGGAAGTGGTATTAAATATTTAAAACTTGCTTTTAAAATTCGGCTATATTATTCCCTAGCAATACACGGTGGGAAGGCAATAGGGCAATGGATACATCGGAAAATTGGGGTAGCCTCAATCAACAACTGGCCTTCGATGAGCCATGGTGGATTGAACCACTTAATGAAGACATCCAAGAAATTAATTGGTGTGTGGAATAAGACAAATCATCAACAGAGGCTAACGTCCCTGATAGGGGTGGTATTAAGGGTCATAATGGAGTCTGACAACATGATTAACATATCAAACATATGAATGGAAAATAGGTTGGTGGACCTGGGATCGAGAGCCATTCTCTTCACCTATCATGAGTTGATCCATGCGTGGTGCCCCTATTACCCACAAGCCCTGAATCACCTACCCTAGTCCTATCGGCTTAAATGCGAGCAAATCATTACATATGGGTTTGAGTACGAAATTCCTTTTGACACAAGGTTTCATCCCTCAGTGACTATAATGGGTAGCCTTTCTCATGGTGGATTTGTTATGGGTGGAGGAGGCCCTGATACGCAAATTATAGAGCTCATTCATGAGCGCATGATTTTGGGGTTTAATGTGCTTGTTAAAGAGCGTGCCTTGTCCTACACATTTCTCTCCACGAATTTTGCACACTCTCATTTTCTCACTCAATGACTTGATCCTCTCATGTCTACACCCCATTATAAATGCATGGGAAATGTCTCAGGGTGGTGACATTTCTATGTTTTAGGCTCTGGTGATGAAGGGTTCCAACCGTTGTGTTGCTCCTGGATGCCGAGGTTGGTTTCTTAAGGTCTTAAGGAAATTTTGTTTCAGTACCTATTTCCATCATATTCCTGCTATTGTTTATCGTCTAACTGCTTACTTGTTTGGTATCATATCTGTAGTTTCTTCAATTTATGAAGGGGTCAATGTTCTTCGTGCTTTTTCTCCATAACTCGAGGTCAAGTCCTGCTTTTGAACTAGTGGTTGTGTTGCCCACCTTACTGCCTCAAGTCTCTAATTCGACTGGAATCTTGTTCAACTGTCTAGTGTTGGTGTGTGGAGTTTGGTACCCATGTACCTTATCCACTTGGTTTTGATATTGTCAAAGGTCTAGTTATTGGTGCAATAACCCTAAGATCTTTGGCCTCACTTTCTTTCTGTCCCTTGCAAATTACGGTCTTTTGGGAGTTAGGGTTAGCTTTTGTGTTCAAGCCCCATTGTATCATTTATATCCTCCATTAAAACATAGTTCATTCTTCTTTCTCATGGTGGATGATGTTTCATTGTTCTCAGTTTCACTTCACCCTTAACACTGTGTTTCCTTAATTGTCTGTTGTCGGTCTCTCCCTTATTCTCCCACTATCCTAGTTCCTATGTAACCATGGCCCAGATGCAAAGATTTCCTAGTCGTGGTGGTGGTGCACCAAGTTCATCTTCTTCTCGTTGTTGACGTTTGCTTGGATGGGAATCAATGGCCAACCACTTCAATTTAGTTCCTGCTGATGTGAGGAATGAAATTCTTCACTTAGAGGCAAACGAGTTTGAGGACCGCTTATAGTTTTTCGATTCTAAGGTTGGTGGCAATCGCCTAAAGTTGATTCTTGATCTAGGGATATTCTGGAAGAGGAGGCTCCACTTCATTCCCTATCTATGCATCGTTAGTTGGAAACACTACTCGATATGATCATCAACTAAAAACAAGTCAATAATTCAAACTATTTGTAGGTGAGGAGGAAATTAAGAGAATAATTCAGGATATTCACTACAATTTGGATGATATTGTGGCCAGGCTAACAAGGGTCGAGTAGTTTGTGGTATTCGACTCATATACTGAGTCTGATGAGCAACATGAAGTTCAAACAATCATTAATGCTCCTGCTGGGATTTCTCCTTAGGAGAACTCCTCTCCCCTCTCTCTGATCATCATTTCAGACTAATGATTCACTATGGATATTGAACTTCTCTTTGCAGTTAGTTATTATTGTTTTTTATTGTATTAGTTTTTATAACGGGTTGATGGCATGCCACTTTGGAACACTAGTTGTTTTTTGTTTGGGTCTATTCATAGTAAAATGGATGCAACTTGACTGAACTGGGTAGTTGGTATAGTAGTAATCACCATGTTTTGCATAGTCCCATCATCTCAATATCATCTTCTTTTATGTTTGTAAAAGTCTTAGGATAGTCAAAATATGGTATATTTGGACTTCACTATTAGTAATGGTGTATTTTTGGTCACCCCTGGTTGAAGATATGAGCTCTCAGGGTGCTTTTCTTTTTATGTAAAAGGAGCTATCAATGTAATATCTATTATCAATAATGGAAATATATTGGCCAAGCTTACAAAATAAGAAATTGTACTTCGAAATTATATAATATTTAGTATTTTAATTTAATTCAATCTATGATATATCGATGGTTATAGTGGTAAAAATGAAAGTGTGGAAAAGAGTAAGCTAATAGGCATATCTGTAAAAAGGAAGACTTAACATTACCTATCTACAAACCTAATTATCACATAGAAAGTATACACACACACACACACTAGTTGGTTATGGAAAAAGTTTTTAATTTTTCTTAGGGATATATTGTTATTTGCTTTGATAATTGCATTTCTTCATTTACACATTAAATTCACCCCATAATATCAGTATTCAACAACATATGCAACTATGTAGAAAGAACAATATCATCATTGATGCAGCGAAACATAAAGGAACAATAGAAGAAAATCATTCACACATAGAGACACCAGGATTGGTCAAAGACTAGGGCAAAACCCATTGTTGGGGAAAACCCATTCAAATTCTTCTTATTATTAGATTGTCATTGAATGATTCAGTAAATGAGAGTATAATAATCCATATCTTCAACCATAAACCTATCCAACAATATTCAACTAAAAAATATTCATAAAATGAACCATCAATGCTTCTACTCAAAAACCCTGATTCAGAAGCCTGTAATGAACTGTCAATGTCTGTAGTCAACCGTCGAACCCTGCGGTCAACGAGTGAAAACTTCAGACAACTGAAAAACAACATTTAGGTCTCGGTCGCATGGAGGAGTCATGCGTGCGACTGAAAAGGTCCATTCACTCCCTTGAGCCTGTAAGCCAACGACTGTGGTTGAATTCAACCTTTGGAGAGCCTGCAACTGTGATTATGAAACCCTAGATTCTAGTCTTATGGAGGACGAGTTGTGCGTGCGACTGAGATGATTTGGTCACATATATGAGTCGGTTAGCTAGCGACTATGGTCAATTTCTTCCTGTTTCGTGCCTACGACTAAGGTCTAAAACCCTAAAATAAAAATGTGAGCTTTAGACCCTATAATTTCATCTTCAAGTGAAATTGTTTCTCTGCAGATTTGCCTTAGACTTATGCGAGCCAAAATCAAGAAAGAGAAATAGAAGAATGTCTCATGATGATATCCAAATGAGGTAGAGGTCACTTGTATTTATAGCCTCCCAAGGGTGTCCACTTTGCTTTAGGGCCGACCTGATCAAATATGTACATGTGGGCTTATAATTCAAAACACACTTTCCCTTATCCAAATTAGATGGCCTTTAGGTTGATTTTGGTCCTCTTAAAAACAGGAATTCGATGCAATCATCATCTCCATCAAATGAGTTGTTCAAAGTGGAATTTGACTGTTGTTGCATATTTTAACACTCCCTCTCAACTAGGGAGAATTCCACTTGTCAATATTTGACCATCGATCAACATGTCATCTTGTCATCATATCATATCCAGTATCATCATTGTTCATCTCGATTCATCTCTTGCTTATTCCTGCTTATCTCTTGATGTTCCTACTCATATGTTGAACATTCTCGAATCTAAAAGAAGAAGAATTTGACATCAGAGGGGAGATCAATCTACCACTTTCTATCCATCGGGGAGCCATTGCTACCACGCGAAATCTCTTGCCAACGGGGAGCCCAATGCTACCACCTTAGAAACATTAGCGGGGAGCTAAATCTACGATCCACATCATCAACAAAGAGAAGATCATCAAGGAGCACATCTCAACCTGGAACCACATAGGGGAGCATATCTCAACCCAAAATATCATGGGGGAGCTAAACATCTATGACCCCATATCGAGGAATAGGTGATATAGGGGAGCTACTACTTGACCCATCCTATTGCCTACTGATCTTCCTAACAATGACCCTCAATAGTCATGTGGTAGAACAACTGCATTATAATTAGCTTGGGTTGTACAACCACAAGTACGCTTTCAACCCGTTGGCGAAACAGGGAGCGGTAATCCCAACAAGCTAAGCTTGTGGGTATAATGATAATTGGGGTATACTCTGCAAAGACCAAGATAGGGGAGCAACATCTCCAACCCTATGGGTAACATATACGAGAGCAACATCTATGACCCTATTGTTTAGAAATCCCTCAACCTAAGGAGCCCTCTATCTCCATTTCTCACCTGGGAGCTCATAGAAGGGAGGGAAAACAAAATATTTGCCAACCATTTCCAATATAACTTCACCACACTTACTTAAAAAAACCTCTTTTATTACAATTTCTAAAATCTATTTTAATAATTTACTTAAACTTTAAATTAAAAAATTCTATATATCTTATATCCATCTTAAGAATCAATCTCAACCATCAAAACTATAAATCTACTCATAAAAATTAAAAAAATAATGACATATAAACATAAATAAAACCCCACTCCTCCATTTCCACAATAGTTACATAAATTTAATTAGCCAATTAAAATAAAAGGAAAAATGCATAAGCCAACAAAAAAAAATACCCACTCCTTTAACCTCGTTGGTAAATGATTCCTTCATGCCGTTTTCTCTTTCACGTGCTAACAGAGATACTTTTCATGTAAAATATGTTCAAAGGAATAGCAACAATTACAAAAGCAACAAAAGCAGAGGAATTCAAATTATGTTCAAAATAGCAACATTTACAAAAGCTACAAAAGCAGAGGAATTCAAATTTTCTTTCGAGTACAAATTCAAATTTGCGTGAATTCGAACTGTAAATGAGATGTTGATGTCATGTCCACTCCTCCCTCCCAAAAAGCTATCAGTTCAGAGACATTGGAACCGTTTGAGAGGGAGAGTATATAAGACAATCTCTTACACATCACTGTCTCATTTTCATCTCATCTTCTTCTTTTCTCCTCTGCATTGTATTGGCTGCCCTTGTTTACTGTCCATGTTTGTTTCCTCTGTTGCATGGCCATGCATTTTGGATTTTACTGTATTTCTTTGTTGGATTTTCTGTTTTGATTGTAATTGATACTCTTTTTCCTTCCAATCTGTCTGCATTGTTTGCCCAGGAGATTTTATTTTGTTGTTGTTATGCAGAGGAGAAGAATCGCTAGAGATGAAATTGTTATTATCCATTGAAATGGAGGAGCAGGTATGCGTTCGAAAAGTTTTTCAGTATATATGATTTTTACTAGTAATTTGTACAGTTAAAAACCCCCTTGTAGACGATGGCTATGCAGAAAACTCAAACTGTTCAACAATTTTTATTCATTGTTTCTATTTCACAGTGAAGCCATGGAAATTTGCAAGAGCTATCACGGTAGAAATTGTGCTTTTATTCTATTTGGAGATTCTTGCTTAATGGTTTTGTCCTTCTTACTAATTTTGCAACAGGGGAAGAGAAGAGGTTACCATGAAGGGAGAATTTATTCATTGTTTCTATTTCACAGGGAAGCTGTGGAAAATTGCAAGAGCTATCACGGTAGAGATTGTGCTTTTATTTTATTTGGTTGCTGTTGATTAATGGTTTTGACCTGCTTAATAATTTTGCAACAGGGAAAGAGAAGGGGTGGCCATAGGGGGTGACTTTATTCATTGTTTCTATTTCACAGTGAAACCGTGGAAACTTGCAAGAGCTATCACAGTAGATAGTGTGCCTTTATTCTATTTGGCGGTTCTTGCTTAATGGTTTCGACCTGCTTAATAATTTTGCAACAGGGGAAGAGAATGGTGGAGAATTTATTCATTGTTTCTATTTCACAGTGAAGCCGTGGAAATGTGCAGGAGCTAACACGGTAGATGTTGTACCTCTATTCTATTTGGCGGTTCTTGCTTAATGGTTTTGACCTGCTTAATAATTTTGCAACAGGGGAAGAGAAGGGGTTGCCGTGGAGGGAGAATTTATACATCTTTTCTATTTCACAGTTAAGATGTGGAAAATTGCAAGAGCTATCACGGTAGATATTGTGTCTATCTGGCAGTTCTTGCTTAATGATTTTGGCCTCCTTAATAATTTTGCAACAGGGGAAGAGAAGGGGTGGCCATGAAGGAAGGCTTTATTAATTGTTTCTATTTCACAGTGAAGCTGTGGAAAATTGCGAGACCTATCAGGGTAGAGATGGTGCTTTTATTCTATTTGGCGGTTTTTGCTTAATGGTTTTGACCTGCTTAATAATTTTATAACAGGGGAAGAGAAGGGGTCCCCATGGAGGGAGAATTTGAGACAAGAAGCTACGGTTTCTAAATCTGTAATGTGTTTTCTCATTTCTTTCTGTATCAGTTTATCGTTGTGTTTCTCTGTCAACTCTGTCTAAGGCGGTGTTTAAACTTTAATGTTTGACAATGAATTTGGGGAGATGAGAACACACGCTGGAGAAGAGTACGATAGTACCAGAGGATGTTCGTATACCTTTTTGTCTTGTTCATTCTATTTTGTTAGGCGAGTAATATTAGGTAAGTACTGATCCTTCTGTTCCTTGAGAGAGAGAGAAAGTATCGATTCTTCTTTTCCAGTTCCTCAAAAACAGAGAACATTTTGTCATTCTCGCTATACTATCTGCAGGCACAAATTCAGTCAATCTATGTAGACAGGCATTCCATCATTTCTTAGATACTTACAATAGACTTCTCCCGTAAATCTATATAGTAAAGCTAACCCAGTAGAGGATGAAGGTTAAAATTAATTATTCAGTTTTGCCCTTTGCTGTGGCATTTTTATTTTATTTTGTTGAATATTAGCCAGAATTGATGTTTCTCGGTCTTCTTGACATGGTTCCAGAGTTAAAACATTTTATCTATTATTTAACACTAGTAAGGGCCTTAATTTTTTGCACAGAACAGCGATAGTTGAAACAGGTAAAACGGTTTATAACGGGGCTCACCACAAGGAATCGAAGATGACAGCTCAGGTTTGTTTTGGTTTTTTTTAACCCGTGACTCTATACTTGTCTTTCCCTGTGGTCCCTCTCACAGGGAAAGGATGAGGTAGAGTTAACTTGATTTTCTTAGAAGAAGAAGAGGACACGAAAGCCTGTCGTACTTATTTTGTCAGTGAAATTGAGAACAAGGGATGGTATACATAGGATCTTTTCATACTCATTTTGTGCGAAGATGGGGTAGGTATGTGCCAGATCAATGGATAGTCACTCATCTAGCCCTTTCTATACTTTCCTGCTAGGTGAACCGTTAACCCTATATAAGATGCTAGGTGAACCGTTAACCCTATATAAGATGCCGTTAAGCCAGTGAAAAAGTCATCCTAAACGGATGTAAAATAACTATTTAGAAATATGTTTAACCAAATTTCACTAAAAATATTCTCAAGTAAGTTTAACTAGAAGTCATATAGATGAATGGCATATTGTAAGCTATGCCACTTGTGCTTCTGCATTTGTTTAGTTGGGATTATTTGTTGCAGGATGTATAATATAAGGGAAGAAGGATGGGTAGAGATGAAACTCATTGGAGTGGGAGAGTTTCATAGATGATTTTGCTGGGTGGATTAATATACTTATAATTTTGAAAGTTTTATTGTTAAGAGTTGTTTTATAATCATAAATTTTTTATTGGTAAAAGTTGTTTCATACAGAGGTTAAAGCTTTTGTTGTTGTTGTTGATGATTATTATTTCAATTATAGATTAAATGTTTTTATTGATTATTTCATTTTAAAATGATATTTGTTTCAATAATAGATTAAATATTTTTATTGATTATTTCATTTTAGGATGAGATTTGTTTGCTTTTAATTTTTTAAATAAGTTTTGGTTATTTATTTTAGCTTGATTTATAGTTTGAAATGAGTCACGATTAGGTTACTAGGGTTAGCTATCTACGAAGAAGATGAGATCAAGAATGTTTTGTTTCAACTTAAAAGTCTCACATGTTTTTCCTATGTAAGTTTGTTTATCTTCATTGATTATATCATTTATATTTAATCTTAATCACTTTGGAGATTGATTCATTTTCAATCTTTCTTTGCAGTCACTGCAAAGATGTGATCACGTGCTGAAGAAGGAGAAATGTTGATAAAGAATACGATCGGGCTACTGGTCAGGTAGGTAGACATTTTTTTCATATTCTTTGTTAGATGGTTATTCTATAGCTAACTCCATAACTTATTTGACTATTCTTATTATTGTTAGTTTTCTATTAATTTGATGGGTGCTTAAAACTATTATTTAGAAATATTTTGTTGAAATTTCATTAAATGATATAGATGACACTAGTATTTTTGTTGAAATTTCATTAAATGATATAGGTGACACTAGAAACAAGGTTAGTTAGAAGGATGTCCATCATTTCTCAGCAACTCAAATTTCCTCGCGGGGGCCAGAAATGAGCGTGGGTGGTCATGATTGGGATGAAATTAAAAATTTATAGAATTTTTAGTTTTACTAAGGGGATGAAGTTAAAAATTTATAGAATTTTTAGTTTTACTAAGGAAAATAAGCTTCCTAAATGCAAGCTAGTCTTTTCTTCAAAATGCAAAATACCATTACTTCGGTACCAAATTGGTGTGAACTTATTCACCAGAATAAGAAATTAGAAGTGTAATAAATCTGAATCCATAATAAAAAATGCAATGCATTAGAATAAAACAAGATAGACCATAATTTGATTAACACAATAACAAGAACTAATCTAATACCATATTTGTCAAGTTCTATTTTTAATTATGTTTTTATAGAATATGTGATATCTATTTACTTAGATCACTTTACTATGGTCATTGTCACATATAGTGATAAAGACTTTCCCAAATTTAAAACAAGGCCAAGTAATTATTAAAACTAACTAAAAACTCATTTAACACAATTAATATATTCATATCAATGATTTACCAATTAATTCTTAATCAATGAGCCATTATCCAATAAAATTCAAAAAATAATTAACCAATGCCTTATGCTTCCTACCAATCTCTAACCATTATCTTCACCACTTATTATAATTCCTAAACACATTATTGTCATTCAATTTATGTAAATTTTCACTCAACTTATTATTGTTATTTATTTCATACAATTTATTTTTAAAATAAAAATCACTGATATAAAAAAAATATTTATCAATTATCACTTTTATTACCATTTCTGATAATTTTTCGATGTTTAAATTATACATTATATAAATCTTATATCCATCTTAACCATCAAAACTATAAATCTGTTAAACTAAAAATATAACGACATATAAACCTGAATAAAAACCCTCCATTTCCATATAGCCACAAATATTTAATTGGGAAAAATGGATAAGTTAAAAAAAACCCACTCCGCTAACCTCGCTAGCAAAATGTTCCACCATGTTTTTTCTCTCACGCGCGAACAGAGATTATGCTAATGAAAAATATGTTCAAATAAAACGAAGATTGATAGAGTTTGAAAGAGATAACAACCATATTCTGGCCACATTTACAAAAGCTACAAAATAGAGGAACTCAAATTTGCTTTCGACTGCGAATTCAAATTTGTATGAATTCGAACTGTAAGTGGGATGTTGATGGCATATCCACCCCTCCCAAAAGGCTATCAGTTCAGAGACATTGGGACCGTTTGAAAGCGAGAGTATATAAGACAATCTCCTACATTCATCTCATATTTTTCTTTTCTCCTCTGCATTGTGGTCTTGTTTCCGGTCTATGTTTGTTTCCTCTGTTGCATGGCCATGCATTTTGGATTTTACAGGTTTTTCCTTTGATTTTCCGTTTTGATTGTTTTTTTCCTGTCTTCTTGCATTGTTTGCCCAAGATATATATATATATATTTTTTTTTGTTAGGCAGAGGAGAAGAATGCTAGAGATGAATTGCTTATTATCCATTGAATTGGAGGAGCAGGTATGCATTTGAAAAGTTTTTCAGCATATTTAGTTAGTAAGTTTGTACAGTTAAAAGTCGACTGGTAGACAATGGCTATGCAGATAACTTAAACTGTTCAACAGTTTTTATTCATTGTTTCTATTTCACAGTGAAGCCGTGGAAAATTGCAAGAGCTATCACGGTAGAGACTATGCTTTTATTCTATTTGGCGGTTCTTGCTTCATGGTTTCGACCTGCTTGATAAATTTGCAACAGGAGTAGAGAAGGGCTCGCCATGGAGGGAGAATATGAGACAATAAGCTACGGTTTCTGAATCTGTAATGTGTTTTCTCATTTTTCTTTCTATATCTCTTTATCCTTGGGTTTCTCTGTCAACTCTGTCTAAGATGGTGGTTAAACTTTAAATGTTTGTCAGTGCACTGGGGAGATGACAACACATGCTGGAGAAGAGTACGAGAGTGTCAAAGGATGTTCGTACACCTTTTTGTCTTATTCATTTTTTTATTATGTCAAGCAAGCAATAGTAGGTAAGAAGCAGTATCGATTCTTCCTTTCCCGTTCCTCAATATATACGTAGACAGGCATCCCATCATTTCTTAGATTACTTAGAAAATAGACTTATACTCTAAATCTATATACGATAAGTATGCCTCAGGCAAAGCTAACCCCGTAGAGTTATTCAGTATTTCCCTATGCTCATTGTTTGCTGGGGCATTTATATTTTATATTGTTGCATATAGTCTAAATTGATGTTTCTCGATATCGTTGATAGGGTTCTGGAGTTTAAACGTTTTTATCTATTATTTAACACTCATAGGGCTTTCATTTTTTGCACAGAGCAGCGATAGTTGTCCTATGATATAGACCATTTGCAACTTTTCATATTTTTTTGGCAGTTGCTTGCATGTTGGTTAATACTTGAAACCATTTGCAGCTTTTCATATTTTTTTGGCAGTTGCTTGCATGTTGGTTAATACTTGAAACAGGTAAAGAGGTTAAGAGCCGGGCTCGCCACTAGGAATCGAAGATGACAGCTCAGGTTTGTTTTGGTTTTTTTTTGAGCCGTGACTCTATACTTATCTCCCCTGCTCACAAATCGTTTCCAGTGGAATTGCAGGGGAATGGATGAAGAATACTTACTTGGGTGTCTTGGAGGAAAAAGAGGACACGAAAGCCTTTCGTACTTATTTTGTCAGTGAAATTGAGGACAGGGGGGTCAGGTTGTGAGATTACGACATTTTGGTGGACAGGGGGGCCAGGCTGTGAGATTACGACATTTTGGTGGTTTACATAAGATCTTTTAATATTCATTTTGTGTGAAGATGGCGTAGGTATGTGCCATATCCATGCAGCCTTTTCTGTACTTTCCAGCTAGGTGAACCACTAACCTATAGAAGATGGGGTTAAGCCAGTGAAAAAGTCTTACTAAACAGATGTAAAATAACTATTTAGAACTCTGTTCTACCAAATTTCACTAAAAGTATTCCTAAGGAAGGTTAACCAGAAGTTATATAGATTAATAGCATATTGTGAGTTGTTTTACTTGTGTATTTGCATTTGTTTGATTGGGGGATTTATTTTATTGCAGGATGTACTACAGAAGGGAAGAAGGATGGGTAGAGATGAAACCCATTGGAGTGGAGGACCTTGATAGATGATTTTGCTTGGTGGATTAATATGCTTATAGCTGTAAGAGTTTTATTTGTAAGAGTTGTTTCATAGTTTAGGAAAGGTTAAACATTTTCTATGATTATTTCAATCATAAAATAAATGGTTTTATTGACTATTTCATTTCAAAATGGTGCTTATTTGTTTTTAATTTCTTTGATAGTTCTTTGTTATTTATTTTGGCTTGATTTATGATTTGAAATGAACTCTGATTTGCAATAGGTTACAGGTTCTACGAAAAAGATGAGACAAGGGATGCTTTATTTCAATAAAATAAAAACTGTCCAATGTTTTTCCTAAGTAAGTTTGTTTATTTTGGTTGATTATATCATCTATATATAGTTGTTATCACTTTGGAGATTGATTCCTTTTCAATCTTTCTTTACAGTCATTGCAAAGATAAGATCACATGCCGAAGAAGCAGAAATGCTGATAAATAATACAATCAGACTACCAGTCAAAATCAGGTAGTAGACATTTTTTTCATATTCATTGTTCAGATGGTTATTCTATAACTAACTCCATAGGTTATTAGGTTATTCTTCCTATTGCTAATTTTCTATTAATTTAATTGGTGGTTAAAACTATTGTTTAGAAATATTTTTGTTGAAATTTCACTAAATGATATAGATGATTACATTGGCCAACTATGTAAATGTATTAATGTCATGTATTGTGCATGTCAAATTTCAGTTTGCTCATTTATTTGAGATGTTTTCCCTAAAGATTGTTGAATGTCCATCATTTTTCAGCATCTCATATTCCCTCTTTGGGTCAGAAAAATTAGTGTGGGTGGTCATGATTGGGATGAGGTCGGTTAGTGCTACGTTGTGTGTAAGCTTGGATTTTGTGGTGCACAACTTTGTTAGGATGAGGAGAACTAGATGCCACATGAAGCCCCCAAAGATACTCGGGTTGTAAATTCATCTTTGCTCAGAGAGAGACTAGCATTTTAAATTCATCTTCACCCCAATCATTTGATGTCATAAATGTAGCCATTGATCATTGATAGAGTTAAGAATCCTTATTTTTTCACAATTAAATACGACTATTTGTGTTTCAATGTGGTAAATATATTTTGGCAATAATTATCATGTTGGATAGGGGATTTGGATGTGAATAATTATCCATTGTTTAAATATTTTTTCATTTTATTTTTATGAGAAAATTGTGAAGTATTTAGTATTTTAATAGGTGTTTATCAAATTGGATGGGTGGGGGAGTAGATCTATGGAAACAAATATGGAATTAGAAGTACAACATGCCGGTGAGAACTAAGGATATCCTAAGATATCAAGACCCTCCCAAGGGATCTATGGTGTGGAATCTGGCAGCTCGGAGCAAACACCTTATCCAGTAGCATGCCTTCTGGGAGGTTCGAAATGGCAAAATGACCCGATTTTGGACGGAATCTTGGTAGCAAAGGGAAAAAATGGTGGAAAGACAGGAACTCAGGGAAATATACCAGCAAACCAGGGATAGTAATATGCATGTGGTGAAACATTATTGGAAGGAAGAACAAGGTGCGGAAAGTTAGAGGAGATGGAAGACAAAAGATGACTGGGAACAAGTGGTAGAAACAAATCAATGGGAAAACCTAGACAAAGAACTAAGGACAAGGCAAAAAATGATCTGTTAAGATCTGGGCATCTTGAGATGGGGCTACACCACTAAAGGTACCTTCACCATAAGCGAAGCCTACGATATCCATGTTAGACAAGAACAGGAAGGGCAAGATATCATATGGAAAAAATCTGGAAAGGTGGGTGTTGGCCAAAGGTAACCCACTTCCTTTGGATGGTTAGTAAAGGACGCATATTGACCTAGGATCAGTTCTAGAAATGAGGCTTCCAGGGGCCCTCCTTCTGCTGGCTACGCCACCAACACTGGGAAGACATGGAACATATCCTCAACACTTGCTAGTTTGCGGAGTAGAAGTGGAGGCAAATGCAAGGAGTTTTTGAAAGGATGGACAAAGACCAAAATAGATATCAAAGGAACAATTCTCTTGTGGTGGAATCCTATCTATTCCAGCCCTGTAGTAAACCGGGCTTGGAGCCTAGGCCTAGGATTCACCCTCTGGGCCATATGGAAGGAACGAATTCATAGAATCTTCAAGAACAAAGTAACTCCGCAGGAAAAAGTATGGCAAGGTATTGTCCAGAATATAAGGGAATCAATCCTGGTAGAAACATGGCACAAAGAGGACTAGCAAGTGTCGCCCCAAGAAGCCCGAATCTTACAAAAGCTAAATCAAGCCCTGAGGATAATCGACACCAAAGCATGGAAGACAAGCAACGTGGGCATGACATCTGGGTCCCATTTTACCCCCCTGGAAGAAGGGTTCAGAAAACTTAACTTTGACGGGGCTTCCAAAGGAAACCTGGGAGAGGCAGGTCTTGGTGGTCTCTTTAGAGACCCCCAGGCTAACACTCGTCTCATCTATGTAGAGAGCTGTGGGATTGCCAGTAACAACGAGGCAGAGTTTGTTGTAGTACGACAGGGCCTCTTAATAGCTGTCAGAATGGGATATAGAAACTTGGAAGTGGAAGGGGACTCAAGCCTAGTTATAAATACAGTGGCAAAATTAAACAATGGCACTAAATGGGACAAACTTAGCCAAAGCTGGAGGACTGCAAGACTTATCCAGGAGATAGGAGAAATCATTTCCAAATTTGACTATATACAGGTCAAACATGTCCGGAGAGATGGAAACAAAGGGGCCGATTTCTTGGTTAATTGGGGATGCAACCATCAACAGGACAGGATGGAAAAGCAATGGCCGGTTCGACCATGGGATACAACATCTGAAACCCTGGAGGTAATTTTGGCCCAAGACGTCAGCTAGAGCCAAGAAAGCCGAAACCAGGCAATCCAAGCTCTTGATTGGGATGTGGGTCGATGTTAGAGAGGCCAGGTTGGGATGTGATATGGGTAGTACGAAGGCCATAACGATTGCTGCCCCCCACATGCTCAAGGCAGGGGGTGCGGTGTCCTTCAGAATGAATGCATGGATGGTGAGTGGGCAAGGTGGTAGAGAAAGAGATAAGGGTGGTGGAGAAGGTTAAGGCATTCGACATGAAGGATAGGAGGGAGTAGCTGTGGAGACAGGAGGCGACTCAGAGTTGGGGAGGGGTGAAGACAAGCCAGGGACCTTGGCTGCAGACAAGCAATGGATTCCCGATATATAATTTGGCCCTGCTCCTGTATTGATTCCATGATTTGGCTAGGGTTCTGCTGGGGGGAAGGGAGGGGCAAGCAGCCGTTGCAATGGGGATTAGCTTTGTATGGGATGCATTGGGGGCGGAAAGGGTATGCCATGGCCTGGTTTTGCTTTCTGATTCTATCCCAATCGAACCGAAACCTTGGCTGCGGAATTGGCAAATGCGGGCTGAGAAGATATGTAGGTCTATCCTTAGTCTCTTAGGCCAGGGGAATAAGGGATAATGGGATTGCCATTCTTGGGGGGCTAGGTGCTAAAGAGAGAGGCACAAAAGCGCTGAGGGCATGGGGATGAGAATTCAGCCATGGAAGTAGGATGCAGAGAGACCCTTGGGAAACTGGGCACCCGCACAACACTGAGGGCAAAGCTAGGGATCCTGGGCGACAATCTGGGTGGAGGGACAAGCAAAGCCATGGCTCGCATCTGCTGGTTGAGGGTGCAAAAAGTGGGTATAATTGCAGGCGTCCTGCCAGGCTCTGGACGACCTTGTGGGCTTGGCTCCAGATGCAGCGGGACGATCGACAATTGAGCCATAGCAAGGGGGAGGGGTACTATGAGGAGCCCTGGGAGAAGAGTCTGAAACCCACTTCCCTTGGCCACTTGCAGGCTTTGGGCTACCTTAACACTTAGGCGGAGAAGTATGTAAGAGCGACACTATATGAATGGCATAGATGGGATGCTGAGCAAGGTTTGACAAACCTAACTTTGTTTGGATGTCAACAGGGCTCCACTACACAGGTTATGGCTCGAGCGGCGAGAGGACGAGGGCATGGTACAAGAGGTCCAGCCCCCTGGACAGACAAGGGGCCGAGCACGTCAGAAGCTCGCAGGGGTCGTAAGCTTGTCGAGAACCTCATAGCAGAGGCAACAACGACATACTGAGACGGGATAGACACGGGAATTCAGAAGCTAATTGAAGACTGGGAAGCAAAGATTAAGCAGGAAAGTGAATCAGAGGAAGAACTCGACAATTGGAGGACGTTGGTCCTAGACCTAGGGAATACGCGTGGGAGAATTACTTAGTTTAAACACACCCTTTATCTGTACTTCTTAATGAAGAGCCTTCTTGGAAAAGCAATGGAACAAATATCTGTGGGGATGGCGGTTACAGTGCAGGGCCTGCCAAACTATAAAAAAGATATGGAGAAAATCCTCTTCCAGTTGCACAAAAAAGACATTAGGATGGATCGAATTGACCACAACATCCCTTGCATTTTGGAGATGTATGGAATGCCAGGGGCGTCTGCTGAAGATCCTACTCCTGTTGCTTCTGTCTCAGATGAGCAGAAAGACTAGACTCCCCATGCATAGTTTTTGTTTATGCGGTTAGCTTTTAATTTTCTTGTTGCATACGCTAGTTTTTAGAGTTATGTAGTATCTGGACATGAGATTGAGACTTATCTAGCTTGGCTAGAAAGGCTGAAAAATTCTGTTTTTGGATGGCTTATAGTGCTGACCGGTGGCCAACAGACTTGGTTTCCCCTCGGGGCAAGTTGAGGCCACCTGGTTAACCTGTGTGGTGTAAATTTGCCTATATATAATAGAAAATGGATGGATCTGCCAAGCTTAACAAAAAAAAAATAGGTGTTTATCCAATTGTGGGAGTCATAGAGATGAACTCTAGATAACAACTATATAAATGCTATTCAAAATATTGTACTTTTATAGCAAAGCTTAGGTGAATTTCGCAAAACCATTTTAATATCATAATTTCATTTTGTATTTTTATAGTGAAGCCTATGTGAATTTGTAAACCATAATAGAGAATTTTCACCATAACTTGAGCATAGATACTTTTTTGGCCATACTCACACCCATCTTTAAAAAGATAAAAAAATGCCTATCAAACCACATTATACTAGAAAAGGATTTGCAAAAATTGCAAATTGGGTTCACAAATTTGGCCTAGACTTGCATAGTGCATATTCTACATGGTGATCAACCTAACTCAATTGGTGATGGGAGTTTTTCTAAACACACGAAAGTTGAAATTTATAACTTTTATTACATGGTAATCTCTAATTTTTGCGTAGGTGTTGCTTGTAATCTCGTGAATAGCGAAATCATATAATGCTTTCCTTGTATCAATTATAGTCTTGTTCTCCCAATCCATTGAAAAGATGCACTTTTAGTTTGTTTTTCAAGAGGGTCCTCAAGTCAATCTCAAATGCGTTTCCCTCCAGCCATCGTTGTAGAGATTATTTATGAAGAAGCATGAGTTGTGATGCACATCATAATCTCACTTCTTCGTAGTCCATCCATCTTGAGTCTGACTATATCTTTTGCATTGGAGCTTTCCTTAATTCAAATAAATATACTTTCTATTTTAGGGAGATTCTTTTAGGATTTTCTTTTTTAAATAAAATGTCAATTTTTTTTTTGAAATAAAATGTCAAATTTACGCCACTCATTCAAGTCACTTTGTGCTCAAAGGCTTTGAATCTTTGTACTAACAAGATGAGATTTATTATACATGCTTCCCTCATTAATCATGGTTGGTTTTTTCAGACTCCATATTTTCAAACTAAACATTGTTTTCTCAGAGTGAAGCTTTTGATATTTGAATGCTATAAGATTTAAACTAGTTACCAAATATATTTTCCCAAATGAGAGGTAAATATGTGTTCCCTCATGAATCCCCATACACAATCATTTTCTATCAGATCCCATTTAATTCTTTTGGATTACTTTTTGTCCAATCATATATCCCACTTGCTACCTAAAGTTTAACTAATTTGAATCAAGCTTTATTTGTGTGCCTACTATTTGGATTATTTGTTGTTGCCATAAATGAGATTGACATCCAAACTTGCAAAAATCTTTCTTTCTTACTCATGTTTACAACTTAATTATTTATATTTTGCAAGGGGAGGTCAATGAATTTGTAGGAAATAATATATTTGCTAAACTCACATTAGACAATGGCCCAAGGAACCAATTCAATTTTGTTTTGGGATTTTTCAATGGTTGTGAAGGAATTTATCCCCCTTCTTTCAGTTTGGTGTTTTTACTAACTCATCTAAACATAATAGGCTAATGTGAAAGGAGTGGATAAATGAAGTAATTGTTTTTCTTTTACTATGACATATGCAAAACATGGAAAACATGAAGCAAAAAGCATCGAAACAAGTACAACTCCAACAACCTAGATTATTAAATCTTATCTTTTTAGCCTATCATTGCCTTGTCCTCATATTTACCTTGGACCTTACTTGGCTTAAGCTAGCTCTTGAGCTGTCTACTTCCTTTAGATTGTGAGAAATATTTTGACTTCTAAACTATTTGTTACATTTTTTGTTACCCCACTATGTCCCCACATTAGATTCTGAACTAGTTCATTATTTAAGTGGGTTCCTTGTGGTTGAATCCTACTATTTGTGGGTTGCATTCATTGCTTTTTAGGTAAAAACCCTTCCCCCCCTCCCACTTCCTTTCTAGTTCCTTTACCCTCCCTTTTAAATAATTGCTCCCCTTGTCTCCCAACAAGGCCTTTTTCATTGGTGAATCCTTTGGTATCTCTTCTAACCCTTGTGGTTTCAAGTCCACATTGCATTGTTTTGAGAAAGATTTTGAAGAATGTAACTAGGTTCGGTCTTCATAATTGTATTTAGGTCATAATGAAATGTATTTATCAAAAGAATGAAAAATATATTTTTTTAAATTATTATTGACTTATTAAAGCATGGGTTTCATGCTTGGGTCATCATGTTTTAGGTCAAAGTCCCCATTGAGGATTTCTAGGATTTAGACCGACTCATTAGAGTCATTTTCCATTTAAAGAGACCCTTGTTGGGCTTTTGAATCATGTAAAAAGAATTAATATTGAGTAAAATAAGTCATTTGTCACGTCCACACCAAGTTGACCTCAAGGAAATCAATTCAGCCTCAAACAGGGTAATTCGACCTCATCAGAAGGCTATATATTGGAGCAGTTTGATTCGTTTGGAGGACCTCTCTCACACAAGTTCGATATCCAAGAGAAGGAGTAGAAAAAGTGCGAAGTTGCAGAATAAGTAGAAGAATTGCTGGAAGATTGGATTTCTAGAACATCTCTCTGAGACGTGTAAAATTGTTGGGTTACTTCTGGAAGATCGAAGATTTTGTTGGGCTACTGCTGGGTTGAAGTTTTGTTGCTGCTGCAAGTTAGGTCGAAGTTATTACTGAAAGGGTTATCATCTACAGAAGGAAGAAAAGGCTGCCTTGGTGTGGAGGAAGACTATGTCTAGGTCAAGAGTCTTGGATTATCTCGTGAAACTATTAAGGAAGAGTTGTTGACTGGGTTTCCCCTAGATAGGGGTTTTCCCTAGTTGTTTGCCTACATCTGGTGTCTGTGATCTTTGTGTTACTACAGATAAAAGAGGAA
Organism: Pinus taeda; assembly: GCA_000404065.3. NCBI lineage: Eukaryota > Viridiplantae > Streptophyta > Pinopsida > Pinales > Pinaceae > Pinus > Pinus taeda. The sequence goes on from APFE031112631.1 coordinate 20,202, forward strand.
CATAAGAAAACATAAGAATATCACAAGTAATTATCAATATAAATAAAATCTTTCCGCCTTTCTGATTTTCTAACAAAAGAGGCCTTCTTATTCCTTTCATTTTAGGACCTTGTCTCTCTCCACATCCCTTGGTGCATTAGATTTCTTACGCCCTTCCTCTATTTTTTACTACAATTGTCGTTACCTAAACAATTATCATGCCTACTCTCACCCCTGTTGGTGGGGCCTCTTTTCCTTTCTCTAGATTAATAAGACAACTTTTGCTCCAATCCCTAATACTCACTTGGCCTTGCTTCTCTGGTTGTTCCTTCTTTCACCTTGATTTGCTCTCTTTGTAGCCTTTGCTCTTTTCCAAGGGAACCCTCTACTACATTGTTTTGTTCCCTCTTTATTTTTCTCTTATTCTATATATTTTAATAAGTGGGGTAGTTTAGTAGATCCCTTTCTATAGGCAAGATTACATCCTCCTATCACTGTTAGTGGCGTGGAAACTTGTACAACTTTACTTTGCACATTGCCTCCATTGATCCATTAATCGTCCATGAAGGTTATAAAGAAGGGTATTTATCCTATTATCATTGTTAATAGCCTAGAAGCTATTACAACTTTCTTTTCCAACCTTCCTCCATATGCTCATTCTCCCCTCTTTGGTTTTCCATTTCTTGCAATAGCTTGCCCACTTGCATAGCCCACATGGTATGCCTCACCCTAACTAACCTTTGACTCAAAACCATTGTGTGCCCTACCTCTTAGGCTTGTTTGCATCCCCAAGTTAGTCTTAGCCTTGCCAATGACACGTTTTTATGTCATAATTAGTGTGAACCCTTGCTCTTGTAGTGTTGCCCATCATAGTTTCATGACTTTACCTCATCTATAATTTGTTGTCCTTTGTGGTCGAAAGTGTGTTTGTGGTCCACATGTGCCAAACCCTACATTAGTCATTTGTTCTTTTGCTATTTGTCACTCTTGACACTTCCTTCCCTCCATGCCTTGAGCATAAGCCTTCCTACTTTGGCTTCCTTGCCTTGAGTTATTCTAATACTTCTTTTGGGCACCTCTAATGCAACAAGGGAAAGTTTTCTTGTTCTTTTTCTATTTTATGAGTGGCAAGTCCATTGGTTGTTTTCTAAAATGTTGGCTTAGAAAAACTTGGGGGCTTGGTGCTCTTGCATGGTCATTTTTGACCTCTCAAATGCCATTTCAACCTCTAGCCTCTTCTTTTGGTCTATTCCTAGTATGGTGTCTTGGTCTCCCTTTCAAACTCACTATTGCCCTTTTTGGCCTCATGGCATCTCTTTTTGATCTCTTGCCCCCTCTTTTGGCGTTTCGGCCTCCCTTTAGCCTCTTAGCCCTCTTTTTGGGCCTCTCAACAAACATTTAGACTTTTGGCCTACCTTTGACTTTTATTATCTCAATCCATCTTCTCCTTATCCTAATATGTTTTTTGTTGCAATAGGCGATGTTAGAGCACATGTCTAGTTTACTTGTTGGTAAAAAGGGAAGCACATCCTTCCTCCTCTTTTCTTATAATCACCCAATCATCATTTCTCTTCATCATTACCCCATTGTGTGAAGGAAATATTGGTGAAGAGTCAATAGTTGGGTTCATTAGTGGTAGAAACCATGTTTTCACTATATAGGTCATGTTCCCCCTACGGCGAGAAAAATATAGCACAAAAAATTTGACATTTCATGCTATTTTGCCCAATGACTTTTGAAAGTTCTCCAACTTGACACAATGGTTCATTGTTCTTTTCCTATCTCTTTTTCTACCCTTAATTTAATTTATTTAATTGGTCTTTCTATTGTAGTTGACACTTACCAACATTGACTAATCACATTATATTATTAGCCATTCCAATACTATTGTCACCACTGTTCTCTATCCAAAAGAAGGGTCAACCAAAAGTTTTGAATTTGACTTCTTGGTTTAATGTGTAGGACACATACATCTAATTGAATTGGTTTATTGGAGGGTTCCTTGCCTTTTTCTAGCCTTTGTTTTTGTTAACAAATCCTCTCCTAGGTGGGGCCTATGTGTCTTTTTCTTCATTTGGGAATCAAACGTTTGTCCTTTTCCTTTTGGTCATGCCTTCATAATTTGGAAATTCCCACCCTTTGTGTCCTTATGTTTGTAAGCCTGTGGACAAAAACTTCATTAATCCAAGGAAGACAAACCCAAAAACGCTAGGAAATTAGGTGGTTTGATTAAGTGAAAGCTGTAATATAAACAAAAAAATATCAGCCAATAGAAAGTAGAGAAAAATTGTGGATGAATTGTTCAATTATCATTCTTCATCAAGGCCTCAATAGGCAATTAGAAGTTAAAAAGCGAAGAATAAATTTTAGAATATTATCCAACCCTATTACAACCTAAGTCACCTGACACGGGGATTCAGGATTTGGGATTCGTGGTGTCGGATTTGGACACGTTGACCCCTCGGAATAGGACACGTAGGATTCGTTATATATTATTTTATTA
>APFE031112631.1:22883-62986 GCA_000404065.3 Pinus taeda
TTTTAATTAATGATACAAATTTATTGATTTCAAACATAGATCTTCATCTATAGCTATTAGCATGCATAGTACATACAAAATTCAAATACATGTCAGTGGTACTGGTCACATAAATGATAAATCTATTAAATCATGATTCATAATTCATAACTGAAAGACAACTTACAACTACAAGATAGTAAGATAAACACATTGACAACTGTAGTTTTCGCATTAAGTCATTAAATCAAAATGTGTTACATAGGTAGTGCTGGTGCAATGCCAATGGAAAATAGAAATACAAAATATAAAACAACTACAGGTATACAAGCCTCAAGGCATCAATCAGCATCATAATCAACATTAGAATCAGCATCACTGTCCTTATCATCATGGTCCCCACTGCTCTCCTCTGCATCCTCCTCCTCCCCTGTATCCATAGTCGCCTTTGCATTTGCTGGTGTGGAGGTTGACCCCTCTAAGTCATCAAATCTAATAGGCTCTAGCACTGGATCATTGAGATCCATGTTGGCCAATGCCAACTCAACATTGGTGTCCAGACCCATATCATTAGGAAAGACATCCCACACCTTTGTCTTTCCCCTCAACCACTCTTCCCTCTGCTTGTAAATAAGACGAAGGTTGGTGTGCACATACACCATTGTCTTTGCCCTAAACTGCTCAAGCCTGCTCTTCTTCACACTATACAAATTCCCATATGTGCTCCAATTCCTCTCGCAACAAGAGGATGAAGTCACCTGAGAGAGGAGCCTCATGGTTAACTGCTGAAGAGGAGGGCTTGTTGCCCCATGATTTTCCCACCAAGAATAGGGCTTCTTAGCCTCCCTGTCTCTAATCACATCATAACCTCCAAATCGACCACTGCCAGTGGAAAACTTTGCAAAGGCATCCTCCACCTCAGCAAGCAATGCACTATCCTAATAAATCCATCTAAATGCCTCTTTCCTCTTCTGTGAGATTTCACCATCCATGTGAGGAGGGAATCTGTAGGAAGGTCCACCATTCAGCCACTCATGGCTGTAGTATTTTGGGTTCAATGAGTGAGCCAAACAATGTAAAGGTGTACAATTCTTGTCCCATCTGCTGACAAGAATATCATGTATGGTATCATAGAAGGCCTCTGGTGATGTCTCATACTCGGGGCACTCACTCTGTAGAATAATGCTCCTCACAGACTCAATCATGGAATCCCATCCCTCATAAACGTCTCCTAGGATGTGTTTGTCTGTATTTGCAAATCGAATCAAAGAAATGATAGGTTCCATGATTCGAATAATTAGATCTACCCTCTCCCACCAAGCATCATCTAGCACTGTGTCCTTCACTCTTTTAGAGGCTACTTGATCTGTCTTTCTCCAAAAAGACCAAAACTCAAAAATAACCATGGACCCAAGAGCGGTCTTGACCTCCCTCAACCTCTTCAACATCATGAATGAAGATGCAAACCGTGCATCAACAATCTTCAACAATGATAGATTGTTGTACTCCTTGTAGATAGTGAGGGCATTTGTCTGATTTTGCACAAAGTTACGGATATGTCTGCATCTCAATAATGCTTCCATTCCAAAGCACATCAGAAGCAATGGATTTCAGTGCTAAGTTCAATGAATGGACAATGCAAGGTGTCCAAAACACTTGTGGATATTTAGCTTCCACAATCATGCCAACAACCTTGCAAACAGGTGCATTATCTGTAATGATTTGCACACAAGAATCAACACCTACATCTTCAATAACTTTAATAAATAACTCACCAATAAATTGTGCATCTTTGTATTCGCCAAGTGTATCCACTGCTTTCATGAAAACTGGACCACTCAAGAAAGACACCTTGAAGTTGATGATTGAGTGTCGTACTGTATCTGTCCATCCATCAGAAACAATGCTAACCCCAGATGTTGGCCATGATGCTACAATAGGCTCAAGCATTTTTTGCACCTTCTTTTTTGCTTTCATCAACAATGTGGTTCTCAGCTTCTCTGACCCAGGAGGCACATACTCTGCTGGAGCCCCTTGAGTTAGAGCTCGACATATCTCAATAAATAGAGGTGAACGTGCAACATTAAATGATATGAAGTTTTGATAGAAGAAGAAGGCAATGGTGAGATCAAGCTCTTCCCGTCTCTCTTTTTGGAAAATCTTGTCCATTGGACCAAGTGCTCTTCTTTTTGATGCTTGTACCCCAGTAAAAGTAGAACTCTCAAATGGAAATTTGGTGGTGGCTTTCCTCAAAAATGGAAGGGGGGCTTCATTCTTGTGTTTTCTTGATTTTGAAGCCACATGTTCCATACCAACATTGGCCTCCGTTTCCAATTCTTTTCTCTTTTGTAAAGAAACAGCTTTACAAACTCCAATCCCACAACCCAGTAAAGCCAACAAATGTGATTTCACACGGTAATATGTGCTTTTGAAAGAAATGTGACAAAAGTTGCATTTCCATTGCATATTGCCTCCTCCCTTTCCCTTGGTGTTTGGCCCATCCTCTTTTGTGACATATTTCCACAATGGATATTTATCATTGCCTTTAGGTCCTCCTCTTCCCTCAACATTACTCGCAGCAGACTCTGATGATATTGGGGGAGGAGGGGCATCTCCACCCATGACATTCTTGCCCTTCCTTTGCCCCCTAACTGCTGCCTTTGATTGAGCCATGAATATTGTAAAAGAAATGAACAAAGCATGCAAAAATTTGTAACAAAAAATCATATACAAACTGCTGTAATAAATGCAAAAAAATGGAGGTGAAATGCACTTACCTGGTGCTTGAATCTCCTTACTGAATGCTCTACTCCCTTAACTCCTTGCTGCAAACCCTTCTCCACTTGCCAACAGCTCACAAAACACTTGCCAAATGAAAATATGCGTGGCTGTAATGAGCAAATACGCCCTTTTCATACCCGCGCAGGTCACTTTTTCCGCCTAGCGAGTCCTGGAAAACAGGACACGATTCCCAAAATCGTGACATGCTGCCAAAATCGTGACACGCAGTCGAATTCGACGTGGCAAAAAAGGACACGATGTGTCATGTTTTTTGGACACGGATTTCGAGAGAATCATGTCGGACACGATGGATTTGGATTCGTGGGGCCTATAGGATGAATCTAGTTACCTAGATTACAACTAGTCCGCCATAATTTAATAGACCCTCGAGTCTACCTGAAGGATGTGCTCTCATTCTATTAGATATGAAAGTGAATGTAACATGGATGCAATCTAGTATGTTCGAAATCCATGCATCCTAAGTCTGGTCTATGCTTTACCTAGAAAACAAAAACACATTGAGAATGCCTAACTCTAAAACTTTTACACATAGGAATATACCAACAATTAGATCAATGCACAAGACACAAAATTTAACACCCTAAAATTATTTCTTATTAGTCCTTCAATAAGAAAACTTATTGCTCCTGTACTAGGGGAAGTGGCCCTTTACAATCCTTTGTAAAACAAAATACACAAAGAGGAAATTACAATTGTTTTGTCTTTTGAAACTGCTATCTTAGGGCACCTTGTAGACCTTGCACAAGTTAGCCCTTCTTCTTGGTCACCGTTGTGGCACAAACTAGTAGGCTTTGTGAAGAGGCAAAAGCTAGAGGGCACAACAACACTTGGGACAGAGGCCCACTGTCACCACAACCCAAGTCCCCTACTCTTCTCAGATTTTCACTAATGGGAGGAGTCCCACTACTACTCACTTGTAATGAATGTCTTTGTGATAGGTTTGAAGTGAGGTAAGGTAGCTCATTTGATGGAAAGTTCAACAAAGGTGCGAGCTTTGGGAGAGGCTAGAAATACCTTCCATGAAAAACCCCTATTTAACAAGGTTACCCGAAACATAGGGTTGAGATAGAACACAAGATATACATAATATCCTAGGTTAAGGTAGATGAGAGAAAAGGCAATGAGAAATTTACTTCAACAAGTACCAAAATTTTGCCTCAAACAATCCCCAAGTTGAACGATTAGCCTACTAGGGTTCCCTCTTGGTATGAAAACTAGGGCTTTCAAATTTATGGATGAAATCTAGGTGGGTGCCCACCAAATTTGGTGAAGAGGTAGTCTTACACCTAACATTTATGTTTAGGTTCCTAGATTATTGAAAGAGTACCCTCCTTGAATTTCGCACCAAGCCCTAGTTAAGGCCTCCTTATCCTTAAGAGTACGAAAATATAGGTTAAAAGAGAAATAATTTGAGTTTTTGGTGACCACCAAGGAAATTTGACTAGTGCCTAGACCCTTGCAATTTTCTCTTCAGGGAGACCCAAAGGAACAAACTTCCACTACCCCTTTAGCTATTTACCTCTTAGACACTTGTTAATGGAATTTCCAGGATAAAATGCAATAATTCCCTTGGAACATTCATTCATTCACTATAAAAAAAGTAGCACATGCAAAATTCCCAATTGTTACAATTTGAAACAATACTTAAACAATTAAGGCACATTAATAGCCATGAGACATTATTCCATGCATTAAACATTAGCAAAATCAGAAATTCGTCATAAAAGAGCACTTACAAGATAGTGAAGAGTGTATCCATCCATAATAGAAGCTCCAAAAATGAGACAATTTATCTACACATAAAAATGCATCCATTAAACAAAGATCCTCTCCAAAATTGTAGGTCTGAAATTGCCAATGAGACTGAAAATCCAAAGAGGGATGGTGAGATCTCAAATGAGGTCTCCCTAATATATACAAGATCTGTGAGGTCGAATTACAAATGAACAAGCCCCTGTAATATGTCTAGAATGCTAATTAACCCACCCATGGTTACAAGCCAACCATGATAGCTTTTAAAATTTAATCTATGTCTCTCCTAAGCCCACACAAGGCTAATGTCATGCATGCAAAGAGGCCTAAAGAAGCAACGTTGAGGCCTCTTGTGCTAGAACTGTGGTAGAGGGACTCAAAAATCATGATGAAGAGGGTGATGTACTCATTATGCTGCAAAACATCACTGGGACCCCAATTTTGGGTTTGGGGCTCCAAAATGAGTCTCAAAGTGGCTCAAAATCAAGTTGATGCTCCATCAATGAGGGCTCAAGGATGACACATGCCCTCCCATGTCTCCCTAGGAAAGAAGTAACCTCCGTTGGGCCTTGGATCAACTGCCAAGTGTTGGGTGCAATGTGTAGCCAACTAGGGCATCATGGTCCAAGTGCATCATCTCTCCAATAACTAGGGAAACTAGCAAGCTACTAATGGTGTTGAAGAAGCCGTTGCATGCAAATCAATGCTTTGCATGAATGGAGGCCCATGGCTCTCAATGTGCACCCTACAAATGCCATCGTTATCCTTTGGAGCGCTTGGATCCTGTATAGGGAGGCCAAGTCTAGGATGAAAACCCGCCTGCAACCCTGTATAAGATCCAATGCGTCTCCTGACCTTTAGACACAATAATTCATTAGTGTAATTGAGTAAATAAGCTTGTTAATCAAGGGAAGAAATGAGACTTCATAATGGGTTACCCTTCCAAATCTAGGCCTTTGATCATGTAATGGTGTTACCTTCCTAGGCAAGAGTGGCTAATAAAGAACCCTATTGGGTGTTCCAAATCCCTAAAGGGAAGGACATTTTCAAGGTACATCCTTCAATTGGTAGGTGTCACGTGGAGAATGATGAGGTGGATGGTGACACAGGGGTCTCAAGGCCAGATGCCATGGGCTCAAGGGTGGTAATGATGAGGGATGTCCACGTATTTGGGTGTATGAATGTAGGATGGAGCAATTGTGGTACATGAGTTGGCCCAACCTTTGTGTTTCATGTGAAAATTTCTAAAGCAAACAAGTCAGAAATCCTACTGTAGCAAACTGATTTGCATTACCTACTTGTGTTCTTCATTTTAACATGTTATTTTCAAAATTATTCAGAAAATATTAATGCGAATACACTGTAGCCTACACCAATATACAGATCAAGTAATGAAAAATAAATGAGACAATCACACAAAGGACACACTTATTTTTGTACTAAACGTTCCCGGAAAAACCCAATGTGGGAAAACCGGTGCAACAAATATGAGGGTTTTATTATTAAGCAAATTTCTGAATACAACTAGGGTGCCAAATCCAACTCACCCAACAGAGAATAAACCTGACAGAAGTACCTCTATTTGGAGACAAATATTTTGGAGAATCTAGCAACTGGATAAACAAACCCCACAGGTGACTGTGTTGTTCCCAGTGCTATACAGTGATGGCTGCTCCAAGCTCTGCGCTGGAACAGCGTCACCTCCTCTAGGAGCTGTGTCACCTTCCTAGTGAGCCTTCCCGGCTTAGAAATCGATTTGCTGAACTACTGCTATCTCTGCCTCACAGAAACCCCAACGCTGCCTCAAAGTGACTGCATCGGCTCCTCTAGCCTCTATGTCACCCTTTCTAGAGTTGCGCTGTCTCTACCTGGTGCTGCTCTGCCCCTCTGCTATGTATTCTCGGCCTTGGATTGAAGTCCCTTTATCGAACTACCCCTCTCCGCACTAGAAACTCACTCCGAAATTCTTAGCAAACCACGCCCCATAATTTCAAACTAGCTCAAGTGCCTCTCTTTGTGTGCCTTATCCAACTGACTCCAAGCCTCCATTTATCCTTTTCCTGTTGAGAAATCAATGGCCGAGATTAAGTCTCTAATCAACGACTAAGATTAAATTAGACTTGATCCTTGTCTCTTAGAAGCTTCTCACCCATATTTTCATTAATGCCCATTAATATTTTAAGTTTCCTAAGTTTAGACTTAGGAACCCCATTAAAAATATTAATTATTTTAACAAAATACAATCCGGGTGGAATTTCTCCAAATGAAATCTGGGTCTTGGAGATCTTGTGTTCTAGCCCCTCTACAAAATTTCGGAGCTAGAGCACATCCGATGCTACCCAAAAATCAATACTCCCTCTTAGCGAGGAATGTGCTCTAGCAATACTTCCCAACAGAAGTATCACATTGATCCACAACATCGGTCTTCTGCGTCGCTGATGCTCGACCTCCTGCCCTTCATCCACTACGCTGTTGCAATTTGCAGTGCTGCCCATGACACTGCCACTGTCATTGCCGCATCTGTACTACAACTACCTCTTAATATGATGCATCATGTTGCTCGTAGCACTGCCACTGCTAACTACTGCATTGCAACTCAGTTGCTGATAAGTAAGCAACTGAAAAGCCACCCAAAAGTTGACATGTTGGTCAGTCGGGATTTCCCTAGACGTTGAAGCTACCTTTGTTGCTAATCTGTGCTGGCCCTCTGATGCTACAACACTGTTGTTGTATCTGCTCTGTGCCTCCCACAATGCTGCAACACTCTACTGCGCTACTTCAGACTTTGGCACTCTAGCTCTGCCACTGTTGCTCCATCATCCCTCGCACCAACTGACTCTCATCATTCTGCTACTGTCATTAAGGGCTCTCATAGCCGTATGTGATCCAAGAGTTTGGGCACCTCAAGAATCTTGCCCCCTTTTTTATTTTTATTTTATGTAGTCCTCTTGACCATAGCTCAATATTGCCCCACCTCTTCTCTAGAGGTGCGTGAGCACTCATGGTACAATTCTCATCGTCCTCCTTGTCAGCTTGCACTGGAGCAACCTTTGAGTCAAACTTGTCTTCTTTGCCCTTGTTCCAAGGGCACTGCATGGCGAAATGACCCATTTCTCCACATCTGAAGCATTTGATTTTGGATATTTTCTTTCTCTTTTGCTGCCCTTGTTGTCCCGCTGATGCGAGAGCCGCATCCTCCTCTTCCTCCTTGCCTCTGATCCCTTTGCTGCTACTTCTTGCCTTGGTCAATCATCTGATCTCTTCCAGTCGAAGAGCTGCCCACATCTCCTCCCAACTGGGAAGAGAAGCCCTGCCCAAGATGCTTTGGACAAAGGTTTCCCAGTCTTCAGTGACTGCATTCAAGGCAGTCCTGACCATGAATTCAAGATCTGGTGTAGCCCCTGTGGAAGTTAGCTGGTCACGGATCGTTTGCACCCTGAAAAGGAAGGGATCAATTTCTTCTCCCTTCTGCATCGGAAACTGTTTCAGTTGACTCTCAAGCAACATCTTCCGCTAAACGAAAGTTCTCTCGTATAAAGTGGTCAAGGCCTCCCTCATTTCCCTTGCTGTGTTTTTCTCAGCAATATGTGGGATCACATGATCCTTGACTCTGTCCAAGATCATGCTCTTTGCTTTTGCTTGACCCTCTTTGTACTTCTTGAGAGGATCAACATCAACCAGAACAATAACCATCTTCAAGGCATAATCCTTGATGTGATTTTTATCCAAAACTGCCAGGATCTTGGCCTTCTAGATGACGAAGTTGGATGCTCCATGCAACTTGTCCTGGTCCCTCAGTCCATTAACAACCATCTTTGCTCAAATAAATGTCGAACTAGTTCTCTTCTCCCTCTTTTGTTGTTGCCCCAGCAAAACTCGGATCTGGATTTCTTTGGCACTAGAAATCCTCTAAGGAACAAGATCCCACTGAATTTCGATTTCCTTCACAGAAATCCTTCTGAGGAATTGATTCCCTCTACTTCGCTTCTGCCCCACTAGGTGCTGTTATGCACCAACAGAATTAGCACCCCACCAACAACTTTAGATGAAATCTACGCTGCACCTCTAGCCATGGAAACCGGAAAAACGAGACTCAATAGTGTCTGCGTTGGCCCAGTAACCATTGTGTGCCCTTTGCAACAATAACGTCACCCAATTAGGCTAATGTAGGCTCTGCGTGAGCCTCCCTTGGTGACTATGTCACCCCTCCTTTGCTCTCTTGGCCTGAAATTGCGCTGTCTCTTGGGACAATTGCCTTCACACCTAGATTTTCTCTTGTCCTTTCGCTGATGGCTTCAATCCTCGAGCTGCAATCGCTCCGATACCATGTGAAAATTTCTGAATCGAACAAGTCAGAAATCTTACTGCAACAAACTGATTTGCATTACCTACTTGTGTTCTTCATTTTAACAAGTTATTTTCAGAATTATTCAGAAAATATTAATGCAAATACATTGCAGCCTGCACCAATATACAGATCAAGTACTGGAAAATAAATGAGACAATCACACAAAGGACACTTATTTTTGGACTAAACGTCCCCGGAAAAACCCAATACAGGAAAATCGGTGCATCAGATATGAGGGTTTTATTATTAAGCAAATTTTTGAATACAACTAGGGTGCCAAATCTGACTCACCCAATAGAGAATAACCTGGCAAAAGTACCTCTATCCGGAGATAGATATTTTGGCGAATCCAACAATTGGATGAACAAATCCCACAAGTGATTGTACTGTCCGCAGTGCTGTGTAGTGATGGCTGCTCCAAGCTTTGTGTTGGAACTGTGTCACCTCCTCTAGGAGTTGTGTCACCTTTCCAGTGGGCCTTCCTGTCTCAGAAATTGATTTTCTAAACTGCTATTGTCTCTGCCTCACAGAAACCCCAATGCTGCCTCTAAGTGACTACGTCAGTTCCTCTAGCCTCTGCGCCACCCTTTCTGTAGCTGCGCTATCTCTCCTTGCTGCTGCCCTGATTCTCTACTATGTATTCTCAGCCGAACTGCCTCTCTCTGCACTAGAAACTCACTCCGAAATTCTTAGCAAACCATGCCCCAAAATTTCAAACTAGCTCAATGTTTCTCTCTTTGTGTGTCTTTTCCAATTGACCGCAAGCCTTCATTTATACTTTTCCTGTTGAGAAATCAATGGTCGAGATTCAGTCTCTAATCAACGGCTAAGATTAAATTAGACTTGATCCTTTTCTCTTCGAAGCTTCTCACCCATATTTTCATTAATACCCTTTAATATTTTAATTTTCCTAAGTTTAGACTTAGGAACCCCATTAAAAATTAATTATTTTAATAAAATACAATCCGGGTGGAATTTCTCCAAATGATTTCTGAGTCTCGGAGATCTCATGTGTTCTAACCCCTCCACAAAATTTCGGAGCTAGAGCACATCCGATGCTACCCAAAAATCAACATTTCTATCCTTCTTCATTTTCCTTTTGCCTTTTATTGATTTTTCTTTCATTTTACTGCTCAGGGCTCAAGGGAATGAGAGCATGATGCGTATGATATAAGAATGATTACCCCCTTAAGGTGAGACAGTTCATTGCCCACTAGGTGATGGCCATAATGATAAGGGGTAGAGCTCATGTTTGGCTTTTGCCCACGTGTGAAACTTCATTTGTCCCAACTATCTTTTGCATTTTGTGGTATATTTCCTTATGTATGTGACCATGATATGCTTTTATCTCTTTTTTCTAGCTACATCAACCTTTGAGGCATCGTTCCAGGCCCGACCCAGACATGTGGACAAGGCGAGGGGAATATCATAGCCTTGTGGGCCTAGAGGGTGTAGATGATGAAATAGGGCATGTAATGTATGAAGGGGCGTGAAAAAATGTGGAACGGGAAAATGGGACCACACTACCAAGATTGGGGTTTCCAAAGTAGTGCCCATCCTAATGCTATAAGCCAATAAAGGAGATCCCACGGGACTTGGGTTGAGGATTAACCCCCTAGTTAAGATAAGAGAACTAGAGTATAGTCAAAACCCTTCCTCCTTCCCAGTCGCCCAGTAATCCATACCCAAGTGTACATAAGAAAAACAAGCATAAACACCCAAGTACATAATGGAAAATAATACCTTTAGGATTGGATGGCCCACCTTTAAACATACGATCTCGACAAATGGGCGAGAGTACACAATGGCTGGTTTAAGTGGAGGAGATAAAGTAGCACATCAAAGCTATCAGGTGGCTGTTAGGGGCTGCTACTGCCGACTGAGGGAGGATACATCGGAAAGAAAATCTCTCCAAAGGGGTACCCCACTTTTGGTGGGCTACAGTCACTTTGGCACCTTTGTTAGGCCCAATGACCTTCCTTCCTTAGATGCTTAACAAATTTTAGGCTGCTATTCGCTCCCGCACTAGCTGTTGCTCCTTTAGCCACCTTCAACCATCTTTGGACTACTCCCTAGTGACTTGACAACCCTCTTGGCATGCCCTGCTCACACAACAATGATAGTTGCACCCTTTTATTTGTTAGAACAACCCTTAATCCTTGCTACTGTCACCTTAGGGCATTCCTACCCCTTCCAAACACCACAACAGGATACTCCTTTAGCCCTTGACTTGTGACCTATGCTATTGTAGCTTGCTACAACCCTTCCTTCTCTGCCAAAAAATATTCCTTTGTTCTTGCAGCTTGTCCCTCTACTGCAACCTCCTCAGAATGGTTGTGGTCTCCTTAGAACAACACTGCAACCCTTCACACAAGTTTGCGGCCAACCCCTAAGCCTTGCGACCAAATGCTTAAGTCCTTGGCCTGCCTCTTTAGCCCTCACATGCATCTACAAGATTGCGACCTGTCTTTTCTAGGCCTCTCCCCCCCTACATAGTGCTCCATAGGCTTGCGACTTTTTTGCACCACTTCCACTTGACTTCCTTTGTGTTGCCAACCTGTAGCGAGTTCTTTCTAGGGCTTGGCCCTCTTTCTTCAACACTTGGTCTTGTCCTTTAGGCCAGGGTTTGTTCATTTAGAGTCTAGACCTTATCTTACAGCTCTGAATTCTACTCCCAAATTTTCTTACTAACCTGTCCATGTTGGTTTATTTATAGTTGTTGCAAGGCCATGCAAATGGGTGCGACTCTCGAACTGTTGCGACTCTTTGGTTCCCAACAAACCCTTCATATGCCTGAGTAAACCTACCATTTCTTAAGCCGACTCATCTTTAGCTCAATATAAAAATTATTAAATACTTTTCCTTGGGTGCAAAGCCTCTTAACCAAACTAGAAATCCCCAAGGATTTTTCCAATCGAAAACACCTTTCGAGCTACCAAATTTCAACACAACATAGGTATGCCATTGTTCCAACAACTGCATCCTCGCTTGCTGCTAAAAATGGATACGCATTTGCTGAAAACTAGATATATGCATGGATTTGAATGTAGGTATAAAGTGTGACTCCCTTTAGGTGCTAATATGATGACCAAACTCCCTATTTGGCTCACCTTCACACATTTTGTGAACTCAACACATGAATGGGTCTAAGAATAGGCCAACAACACTGAATTTGATGTATTAAAAACAACAGAGAAGATCTCATCTCCAACTAAGTGCATCCTCATTCTCGCATGAAGTATTCCACTAGCTCTTCCAAAGTCATGCACCCCCTAGACTTTCTAAAAGTATGCCTATGATTTTTGATAGGTAAGTGCATGAATATATTTGAGGTCCTGCATGGAGTGTTCCCTCTTATGTCCAACAAAACCAAGCACAAACAAGAACAAACCACCAGGATGATGTGTTCCCTTTGTTCCAATACATAACCGACATATTCTAGAAATAGGTATCAAGAGGATCACATGTTAAGAGTGCCATGGATGCATGTTGCATCTGGTAGTGGCTATAAATTCTCCATACTCCAAAACAAGCAAGGTATTATCTAACATCAATTCTCCAATCCCTAGTTTATCCATATGCCAAAATTAACCAAAACAATTCAATGTGGGAGTGTAGCCTAATAAAAATAAAAATAATATGGTAACTCCACTACATGCATGAGCCTTCGAACTACTGGGAAAAGGATAAGTATGTTGTTGTTTAATCTTATCTCCTCTTTACAAGGGCTATGTAATATTCCTAGTAGAAATTTTACATTGATAACAAAGACATGCAAATAAATAACACATAAAATTTTAGAAATGCATACACTTAAACCAAAAATTTCTGCAAATCCCCAAGCTGGCCAAATTTTATTAATAATATCTGTTGTGGTACAAATTAGTGGGAGAAATTGCACCTGGCCTTGCACAAGGCAAACTACAAGCACCAGGTGATGAGTACGAGAAAGCCAAACGACTGCAATAATCAACATCTCCAGAAAAATATGCTGCTGCTCCAAAACTGCATTGTTGCTTGACTTCGCCCCCTTGATTTGCCCACTCTAGAGTGCCCAAAAAATTCTATAAAATTAGGAGAGTGCTCCTTGCCCAAAACCCAGAGAAACCTAGAAAGGGTTTCCCTTAGTTCCAACTTTTGAAATTTTACCCTTCATAGCTTGGCCCTCCACCAAATTCGAATTCTATCACTTTGGCTACTCCTATCAATCTCTTCTCTCCAAACTCTAGCAATCCTCCTCAAATTTCCCTCCTAATGATTTCCCAGCACCCCAGCTCCAAACTCCCCTGGATGATGCCGCCCCAAAAGAGTCTCACTCCAATGACTGCGCAATCATGGAGGAGATGATGCAGTCCTGGGTATGATAAAGTGAGAGCTGCATGTAGTTTGGTTCTCTTGGTTGTAGCTGCCCTCCACACTCATGAAACTGATCAAAGAATACTCCTGTAGCTTCTTCGGTAAATTCCCCAAAAACCCATCTCCACAAAAAACTAGTGAATCTTCCCTCTGTGTAGTGGTGGCTCCCAGGCTGCGTGGGACCTGTAGTTGATGCCTCTTGTAGTGTCAGTGATGAAGGAAAACCTTCCTAGGGTGGCACTCGAAGTCCACCGAAGAAAGGTTGAGCTTCTCTCCTTGGGAAGCTCTTGTTCTAAACAACACAATTAGCTCAACTGAACAGCTAAGGCAAATTCGATTTTCAAATAGACAAAAGACCCCTATTGCTCCCTCATTCCTTCCTTCTATAATTACTAGCCATGCATTCTTTGTGGGTCCCTCCACCAATTCAATTTGCCTCAAGGAATTCAAATTCTTTCTTCCCCAAGTGTGTACTTTATGTGGGCCCCATATTCCACTATCAATTTAATCTTTCATTTTCTCTAATGTTGGTGGCCTCCATTTTTCCAAAAATTAAGTGGGGACTCCCTCCGCCCAAATTTTCTAAGTTTACATGTCAAAATATTTCCCAAAAGCCAATTACAAAATAGAAATTCATCTTAGCAAAATTAATTTAATTGGGGACATTATAGTCCTCCCCACCAAAAATTGCTTGTCCTCAAGTAATGCCTAAACAAGCACCCTCTTGATCAACTAACCCCAACAGTCTCTGCACATAATAGCGGGGTCCCAAATACTACCCAGCCTTCCCTGATCTCTGACTCGTCCTGCTAGGATCCCAAGCCATCCTGATCAGAATGAGGCATCCCTTGCTCGACTTGTTGTCCAACTCAGCATAGGCACCAGACGTCCCTTGCATACTGCCACTAAGTAGAGCATCACGGTAGTATAAAATCTTGATCATCTCCTCTACTGAATAGTCTCTCTCGTGCACTTCAGGAGTAGATCCCTGAAGACACAATCAAATCCTTGTGGGATGGAATCCTCGCCTGCCGACGCTTCCCCAGATCTCCTCCTGCTGTTCACCCTGCCACACTGGTGAAGTCTGCCACACCACCAACAAGTCACTAAAACCTAATGGGAGATATGTATGACCTTCCCCTATAGAAACCCGGTCACCTCCACGGGCAGTTGAATTGCTAAGCCTTGCTAGGCCAAAATCCCAAGCTAGTCCAAAAGGGGTGCCACCATGATGTCGCTGCACCACTCTGATCATGATGGTTTGCTCGTTACGCGCAAGCTGTATCCCCCTCTCCTGGGACCTGATGGAAAAATATCTATGGAGTCCCAATGCATCTGGCTTAAGAATCCCCACGATGTCATGACCTATCCATCCAACACTCACTCTAATTTGTAGCAGCAATAAGGAAAACCAGTGTTGCCATGCGACAAAGGCCTCAACGCTCCCTCGAACGTCAAACCAAGTGGGAGTTGGGTCATCCTCTGTCCTGCTCCTGCTCATCATGAAACAAAGTGTCTAATCAACCAGCCATATCCCTGGATCTCACGGCCAGAATGGCTGCGACATAGTCTTGACAGTTGCTGTCGCCAACCCATAACACATCTCAAGCCCCTGCGTGCAATCGATATATGGCCTCCTTACATCACGAACCAATCTAGTGCATACGAACTTGCCCTGTGTCGGCCATATCACACAGTGGGATCTATCATCCTGCCTCCTGAAAGTGCTCCCCAACATCGCTTGGAGTCTAAACATCCGCCTGCATGTAAGGTCCACAAACAGTTGTGGATGCTCTTGAGACACCTCAGAATGTCTTACCCAAAGGGGGGCATGCATCTCCCTAAGTGTGGGCTCAAGTGCGGTGCAAGTGTTACCTCTACAGAATATTGGACTACCCCGAAGCCCTGCATCCACCAACCTGCGCCTTGCCCATATGCCACAAATGGAAAGCCTCTCTCCTGATGCACCGTGCCCCGTCCAACTGTCTCAGATGAACCTCTTGGGTTCTGTTGCTCTCAATGAGAGCATCAAGGAATGGTATTAAAGTCCCAGACATCAGTGTGCAACGCTGGTGAATGATAAAGTGAAGCTCACGGTCGACCCTATGATGAACTCGCTCTCCAAATTTGAGTGTGCCAAACCTAATGGATTTCCTGATGCCCTCGTTAAGAGATCTCTCTGGTGAAAATACCTCAAAAAACTGTTGTGCATCATCATGCTCTGCTGCACACAAATGCACACCTCAACACTCCACTACATAGCCTTGAATTCTGTGGCACAAATTCATGCACCACTGGATATCAATGCGCAGTGCCATGCCACCATGTACCATAGGCCATCCCATATGTGCCCATGCATCTGCCACTCTGCTAGTATACCCACCATGATGTGATCTACACCTCCTCATCTGCCTAGGTACACCTATGTGGCTCAACTCCTCACATGCAATCGAGACTAACGCTACCATGTCAAACCTCAGTAGCTCTAGTGCCCAATACATCAATGAGAAAGCACTGTCTCCATATGAATCCTTGTCCGATGGCCTGACGATGCCACCTCCTCCTACCAACTCCTGCCAGAGTAGTCTAACCATCCTACGATACCATGTCAACTTAACATGCCATGACAACTCATGAAATCTACCCGCTTCTCTGCCAATCCATCCTGTCACTAGTGTTGTCAGGAACTCTGAAGGGGATATGAATAGGTGTGTGCACCCCACCACCGAGTCTATCACGTAGTTGCTACCATGACCTACCGACTCCACGATGTGATGGAGAATCCCACCTAGATCCCAACAATAGTCTGGTCCTCGAGCTCCTCTGGTAATCCACAACGTTCGCTGAGCTGTGGCCATGGATGCATCTAACCTCCTAGCCAACTCCACTAGATGCCAACTCAATATCTCTCTCCATCCAAACCCAAGGGAAGGATCGAGAGCATAAACTCCCGTACATGGAACTAACCCTCCATCCCGCCAAGGATGCACCTTGCGCAACTCACGTCCCCTCATCTCACTATCTTGGTCAACACATAAAATATGTCGAGGTGACTCTGCCTCTCCCTCTCTAATGTGTAGTGGTAACCTGCTAGTGCTACTGGCCTATAATGTCTGAGTAGGGTTGCCCCATCGCTCCAATGTGCATTCCAACTGAACCATTAGGGAACCCAACCGTTCCCCAATGTGAGTTAGTTTGGCCGCTGACTCAGCACAAACCGTTCTCATGCCCTCCAACTCCTCGTTCTGCTGTAGAATGGCCTCTCGCACTGTCGTGGCCTTCTTTCTCAATGCTAGAAGGCTAGATTGGAACTGATGAAACTGTGGAGGGCGATTATCCTCTGTAAAATCGATCACCTCTCTGGACCCCTCCGTCTCTTCTGGTACCTCCTCAATGACAAGTATGCCTCCAGGCACCTCATCAACATGATGTGGGCGGCCATCGTCTAGAAACTGGGTCATATCACTGGGTACCTCGTCAACTCTTGGCATCTCATCAATAGATGGCCCTCCGAGTGTATGCTTTACTCCCTCAACCGAGGTGTTAGTTGGAGCTACCAAAGAGGCCTCTAATAATGGTGACTCCTGCGCCACACTAGGTATATCGATGTGACCCTCACCACCCTGCATGTCCTCCTGCTCAACCTCCTCCTTGAGCTTCTGACATCTAAAGCCCGGTCTCCACCAGTAGAAATGCCTCTTGGTCTCATCGTCTAGCTTTTCTCATCCTATCCACTCCCTTTGAGGGGGTCTGGTGTCCTTTTGGTCAAATCTCTCCAAAAGCCTCTATGTGAACTCTTTGTAGGATGAGATACGTACATGACCCAAAGGGATCAACACTCAGTACCACCATTCCATAGCATTTCCATCTAAGTGCAAAGTGGCATGTCTAATAACGTCTGCCTCCCTCATGGGGTTTAGTCGGAAATATGTGTCCAATTCTTGTACCCATTTTCTGACAGAACTCCTAGCTGAACCATCAAAGTGGGTGAGGGTCATTTTTCCCCCAATGATACTCACTCTCCCTTGAGCCATGGGTTTGTCTATAGTTCACCCATCACAGTGCATACATGCCCAAATCTTCCATGACCTTGCTAGATACTCCACAACTGGCCAAGATCATGCTCTGATACCACTGTAATATTCCTAGTAGAAATTTTACAATGATAACAAAGACATTCACAAATAAATAACACAAAAAAATTCAGAAATGCATACATTTAAACTAAAAATTTCTACAAATCCCCAAACTGGCCAAATTTTATTAATAATATCTGTTGTGGTACAAATTAGTTGGAGAAATTGCACTTGGCCTTGCACAAGGCAAGCTACAAGCACCAGGTGATGAGTATGAGAAAGCCAAATGGTTGCAATAATCAACACCTCCAAAAAACTGTGTTGCTGCTCCAAAACTGCATTGCTTCCCGACTTCGCCCCCTGATTTGCCCACTCTAGAGTGCCAAAAAAATTCTATAAAAGTAGGAGAGTGCTCCTTGCCCGAAACCCAGAAAGACCCAGAAGGGGTTTCCCTTAGTTCCAACTCTCGTAATTTGACCCTTCAGAGCTTGCCCCTCCACCAAATTCGAATTCTGTTACTGTGGCTACTCTTGTCAATCTCTTCTCTCCAAACTTTGGCAATCCTCTTCAAATTTCCCTCCCAATGATTTCCTAGAACCCCAAATCCAAACTCCCGCAGATGATGCTGCCCCAAAAGAGTCTCACTCCAACGACTGCGCAGTCATGGAGGAGATGATTCATTCCTATGTATGATAAAGTGAGAGCTGCATGTAGGTTGGTCCTCTTGGCTGTAGCTGCCCTCCACACTCATGAAAATGATCAAAGAATACTCCTGTAGCTTCTTCAGTCAGTTCCCCAACAACACAACTCCACAAACAACCAGTGAATCCTCCCTCTGTGCAGTGGTGGCTCCCAGACTGCGTGCTCTACTCCAGAAATGCGTGGGACCTGTAGTTGATGCCTCTTCTAGTCTTAGTCATGAAGGAAAGCCTTCCTAGGGTGGCACTAAAATTCCACCAAAGAAAGGTTGAGCTTCTCTCTTTGGGAAGCTCTTGTGTTAAACAACACAATATTGGCTCAACTGAACAACTAAGGCAAATTCGATTTTCAAATAGACAAAAGACCCCTATTGCTCCCTCATTCCTTCCTTTTATAATTGTTGGCCATGCATTTCTTGTGGGTCCCTCCACCAATTCAATTTGCCTCAAGGAATTCAAATTCTTTCTTCCCCAAGTGTGTACTTTATGTGGGCCCCATATTCCACTATCAATTTAATCTTTCATTTTTTCTAATGTTGGTGGCCTCCATCTCTCCAAAAATTAAGTGGGGACTCCCTCCACTCAATTTTCTTAAGTTTACATGCTAAAATATTTCCCAACACCCAATTGCAAAATAGAAATTCATCTTAGCAAAATTAATTTAATTGGGGACATTACAGTCTATGCTTTTGTTAGCTTGTCAAAGCTAACATATATCCTCCTTCACTGGAAAATCTGTGCCAACATGCCCTTAGCACTGGTATTTTCCCGTCCTAAATAAGACCTAGATCTGGAAAAGAATGAGCCTAATATTTTCATTCACACGTTGTCTAAGAACAAGGCACAATTCCTTAAAACATACATTCTAACTTGTTAATAGCTTTAGGAATTGAACAGGTCATCTAAAAGAGATCGATTGCTATTGCAAATACCAAACCCGCTTCTCAATCATTCTCCTAGCTAGGCACCTTAACATAGAGGTAAGCTATCCTAATTATTGCACAGCCACTTTGCTTGCAGAATTCAGCATTCAAAACAATGTTTCTGCTGATTGAGGGTAGAAATAACCAGCCATAAAAATTATGAGAATAGAGCCTAGCCTATTTTGTTAATAATTTACCCAAAAGGTCATTGAAAGCACATAAAAACACTCTAAACAACACTGACATTTTGCTGGTTTGATGATAGTATCTAGGGATGCAACCCTAGATTGTTTATAGCTCCTAAGCCCAAATGTCTTATTGCTGCTACAGGTTGTGTTTTAATGGTTGTGCTTTGAGTTTAGAATCAAATAGGATATAAACCCTAGATCATCGAAGTTAATGCATATCTAGGAGATTTCACAATTTGATTACTATTCAATCTTTCATTAGCTAAAAGACTTTCATATGAATCCACTTTGACAAAATTTGGCCAACTACAAGGATAACATACACATCTTCAAATAATATTGTAAAATCACGTTGGCAATACAAGGTTATGTCCTTGAAAATTTTGAGTATCACCAATAATCATTATAGTCTTCTAGTAGATCAAAATTAGGTCTAAAACTTTGCTTTCAACAATATTTGATCATGCTTCTGCCCCCAACGCCCTATTTTATACTTTTTGAATATCCCAATGTCATGGAGGATGTATTGCTTAGAGAACCTTTACTGCTTCAATCAAGTACACCACCAACCTCATCTTGATTACTTAGATTCAAATGGGTAGCATCTTTGCAAGGGAAAAATTTGTTGTAACAAGTCCTTCGCCATCCATGGCACTTAGTCTTTGTAGTATTGCTTTTATTTTCATGTCTAAGAGTGAGGAGTTGCTTTATGACTCCTATGGCACTCAATATAGTGTCTACTGACTCTATTAGTAGTGATTTTTTTCACAAGAGTCCAGATTCAACTCATTTTTCTTTGATTACCTTGATGGTTTGTTTCCATAATAGTGGGAACCTTTAATTCATGGAGGATCACTAAGGTCCTCACCTCCAATTCCCTTTTCATTGTTGAAACCTAACAACCTTGCACTATGCCAAGATACTTCCCTCATTACCCCTTTCAAATGTCTTTCTCGGCCTTTACTCTATGTCATATTTTCTCAATGCCTCCCACTCTCACCTTTGCCTGGCCTTAGGTTCCTTTGCTTGGAGCTTGGAGCTATAGGAAAGAAATAGCCTTTGATATTGCCAAAAGACAATGAGTTAGAGAACCTTATTTCTAGTAACTCTTGGAGCACACAATATAAGATCTCTTTCTTTCCTCGTAAACGCACTAGAAACACAAAGTAGGTTTGCATGAATGAAATTGAGGGAATAAACTATTTTTCTCCTTTTCAATGGCACATAAGGTAAGTCCAATCTTATAGGTATAGGTCCTAGGGAAATCTTGAAAGTCTCACTCACTGTCACCTTAGTAGAACCTCCCTTCACTTTAGGTTGGCTCTTCTTTGACACAAGGAGGGTTTCTTTAGCATAAATTTGAAAATTAGACTAGTGATTTTTGTGTTTAATAATCTTATTTGGAATAAAAGGATGGGAGACAAGCTAGTGCAAGTGCCTTTCCCTTTGGGAAAAAGGAATTAAAGCTATACTTGATGAACAAGATTAGAATGCAAGGAAAAAATAGCAAGTTATAAACATTACTGCTCCAAAAAGCCATATGGATTTACAAAACAAGTGAAAAGCTCTCTTAACAATGTCATTTCATCTCCAACTCAATATCAGCCAGAAAATGATACAATTTACAGTGTAAAGAGAGTTGTAAACAATCATCAAAATTGTGAGTGAACAATAGCCTATCTTCATTAACAACTCTGGTTACATATAAGGTTTAGAGGGGTGGATAGCTCTCATAAAACACTTCCCTAATACTCCAAAGAAACCTAGAGAAAAGGTGTAACAACCATAAAATAGCAGAATCATAGGATATTCAATGCAGAAATATACTTCCACCTATGTAACTTCATAGAAATATTCAAAGCAAAATATAGTTCCAACTATGTAACTTTGCCATGGAATATGTGATATACATCCTCAATGTGTAAATATGCATGAAAACATGTGGATAAGGGCCCAAAAGGGTGTATTTTTGCCATGTTACCTACCCGTGTGGCTGACCGATAGGAGAAAATTTTTCTCCCATTGTTTCAACTTGCTATCCAATAAACCTATGATGATCCAAAGATAACTAGTCTTAGGTGCCTCTCATCCATGCATAGGTCAATGATCTATCTCATTTGAGAAAGGTGGGTCATGTATTGTAAGGTACATTGACCATTTTTATATTTGACTGTTTTCATAATGTTTAAGGGCATTCTAGCATGGACCATAGGTTGAATTGGATGATAGACCACTTTTGGTTGTACTATTGTTCCCATGCTTCACCTTGACGGTTATCACTTTCCCCATGCTTCCTTGAGGCCTTTCTTTAATTGTTTAGGAGAGGCACAAATAAGAGGCTCTAATTGATGTTTTGTCCATGGTAATCCATACTTAACACTTTCCACCTCTCCTTTGTGGATCCACATCCCATCTTTAGGTTGATTGCTATTTGTCACATGTATCAACTACCTATTTTCATTATCCTTGAGTAGGGGCCTGCAAACTTTTACCTAAGAGGTTTATGCAGTAAAAACAAAGGAAAGAGCAATCCGTACTTTTAAAATGCAAAGGATTGGCAAGGAGAAATGAAATTTCATGGAAAAAAGCCTAGCCTAAACTCTCTCCCCCTCATTAGCAATTTAGCCCTCACCCAGTTTTTGGCTAATGGATGAGCTATCTAAATGAAAGGAACTTTGAATATCCCAACCTCGATGAGCAATGAAACACTTCACCTTTACGGGGTCAATGATAAATCAATTAAAGTTTGTAACCCAACCTATGCATGCAAAAGAAAAATCAATGAAGAAAAAGGCCCACAAGACGGGTGGTAAAAATAATCCGAGGAAAGGGGTAACTTAGGTCCCACCATTGTTCTATTTTCTCATCATAACATTTAAGGATGTTGGAATCTTTATAACTAGTAGTAGTCTGTGGTATCCTCCATGAAGTAAACCCCATACCATGTCATTGATCAATTGCACCTGTTGATTGATGGGTTGGCCTAGGAACTATTTCTCCCCTTAGGGATGGAAGCACCTAATAGAGCCTTATGATAACCCTGCCATATCTAAGCATGGAAACTTGTTTACAAATCATAAACTGGAAATACATTTGAAGATGATATTTGTGTAAAGTACTTTGATGCTTTTACATTATATACGGCTGACTCTGATACTCTTATGGTTTTGCACCTATAATGTTATTATCACTTGATTGCGTGAGTGGTGTTAGATATTTGCTCCCAGGTACAACTACCATCTGTTGACGGATTGTGTGATGCTTCTTCAATACTTCAGGGAGGACGTCCAACCCACTTAATGACTTCAATGGGAACTTTGACCTAGAACGTTGACCACTTTCGAGGATCATTGACCTTGGGATGCCTTATGCACAATTGATGACACTCTTCTCTCCCTCAAGGACCTAAAACGCTACGCACCTGAGCTAGGACATTTCCTAGGGAGTTGATGTACCTTAGAGATGACAAGATGCCCCTAGGCTAGCATTGCACCTTCTTGATGGATGTTGCTATGTTTTTGATGTGATTTGATGATGATGATGACTTGAGACTCCTTTGGTGGGGATGGTACATTCTTTTACACGATGTCATCATGCCCTAGCTCCATGACATCCCTTCATGTGGCTTGGATTGATGATGTGGGCTTATTTTGATGATTATGTTTTGTTGAGGGAGCATTATGTGATGATTGGACACCTTTTGATGAGGAGATGTGACTTTTGGGATGAGATGCAACCCCTTGAGTCATCCATGGTACCTTTTGATGAGAGACATATCTTTTGGAGGATGACATCACCATTGGAGAGATTTTAGCTCACACATGTGGATTAAATGAGCTTGTTTTTTATGCTTTATCTTTGAGTTAGCTATATTTGGGGGTTGACTTGTGACCTATGCATCACATTTAGTATTATTTGTAGGGATTTTAGTTTAAATTAAGAGAAAATTAACTTGGTTTCGCTCGTATAAATAGAGGAAGGTTAATTTCTCTTGGATAGTTAGCTTCTTTTCTCTTGGTCACTATGGAGCATTAAATGAGAAAATATGTCTTGGGGATAATATTGTGATTGGATGGTTCTCTCTCTGATGGTGAATGATGTTTCTATGATGATTTTGTGCTAATTTATTGTTTGTATCTTCTTCCATCTTGTACTTGTTGAAGAATTAGGTTTTTGATGAAATCTTCACCAAATTGTTGTTTGATGTTTTATGGCTCTAACATTTGCTTGAATTTTTTTTCATCAAGTTTCTCTTGAGGAACTTAAGTGTAGCTTCCTCCCATTTAGTCTTCAAAGAAGGCATAAGGATGCTAGGGTTTAAGGGATTGAGAGACTTAAGTGCAGTTTTATCTCTCTCCTTGAAATTACTTACATATAATTATAGCCTTATACTTCATTAGCCCTTGATTTAGAAGGGCACTAATCCGTTATTTTTTGTTAGTGCCTGTTACCACACAATCTAGTAGGGCCCGAAGGAAGGGAAAACCTAAGGTACAACTACTAGACTAAGTGACAACAATGGGACAATGACCCACTGTCACCTTAGTCTAAGTCCCCTGCTCTTTATGGACTTTCATCAATAGCAAGAGTCTTGGTAGGAAGGGAATCACTAAGAATGAATAGATTAATGATTTAGGTATAGCGTGATTCCACAAGTTTGATTCAAGGAGAGACACATCAATGGCTCATTGTTTCAAGGAAGCTAAATGATCTCCAAGAAAGGCCTAGGAGGAGATCAAGACCTAAGGTTTTAGGTATGACAATAGTACTAGGTATTCCTAAGGTCAAGACTCTAAGAGATGAGGTAGGACCTCTCAAAGAAGCTCTATGTGATGATTTAACACTTCCCAAAAGATGAAACTTGGGTGGATGCCCACCAAACTTGGAGCATAGGTAGCCTAGACCCTGAGCTTGATGTTTGGACCCTCAGATTCCCAAAAAATCACCTCCCTAAAATTTCACAGCAAGCCCTAGATTTCCTAGGTTTTCCCTCTTAGAGTAACACCTAGGGAAAGAGATTTTATGGATGAAACTTGGGTGGATGCCCACTAAACTTGGAGCATAGGTAGCCTAGACCCTAAGCTTAACGTTTGGATCCTCGAATTCCCAAAAAGTCACCTCCCTAAAATTTCTCTACAAGCCCTATATTTCTGCGTTACCTTTAGGGGACTGAAATTTATGAGGAGAAAAGGAGGAAAGAGAAGTTGATCACCAAACCTCTTGCACCAGTGCCTAGTCCTTCAGGCTATGGAGTCCTAGATGTATTAGATTGGCCAAATTTGTCATCAAGGAGGTCAAAAGTTGATGCCCTAGCTACCAACCTTCATCAATTACCTACTTTTAGAATATGGAGTTTTATGAGAAAAATAACATTTCATCACTAGGAACATTCATTGCATGTTATATGATGAGTAACACATGCAAGAGCCAACCAAATAGCGTCCAAAAAATTTTCTTCAACAAAATTAGGGCACAATAGCATTTACATTAGTTGCAGAAATTACATACATTAGACATTTCCAAGAGAAATAATTCATCAACAAAGGAAATTACAAGATAATCATGCAATATATCCATCCATATTCATAGTGCATCCAAGACGATATCAAAATTCAGCTCCAAATATCATAGTGCATCCAAGATGCTCCAATATCTTCCAAATGAAAAGTGCGAGTTTTTTTACAAGAGAAGGATCCAAGTGATGATGATGATGCTCTCATAAACGAGAGTCATTTTTATTCATATGATCCTCTAAGTAGTTTGAATTAGCCTAAGATGCCCCTAAAAATATTTTAATGTGCAAAATAACATAACTTTTGTGACAAGCCCACCAAATAGTTCATAATATGAAGAATAAGCCATCCAATGCTTGTAGAAATGACAGAATGATAGCCAAGAGGGCTATTGAAGGGCCAAAAGGAGTCGTCTAAGTGCCATGATGAAGAGGAGGGCTCCCAAAATCATGATCAAAGCGATGGCCCCTTGATTCCTAAGTAAAACATCTTGTGGTGCTCCCAAGTGGCTGTGGGGCTTAATCAATGGTCTCATGGTTCTCAATGGATCAATAACAAGTTGATGCTCCATCAGTGAGGGCTAGAAGATGATGCTTGCCCTCCCATGTCTCTTCGGATGAGAAAAACCCCATCTGGGCCCTTGATCAACTGCCAAGTGTTAGATGCAAGTGTGTGGTCAGATGGGCAATGTGGTCCAAGTGCATCGTGATCTTTGTATGACTGGGGCACGAACAAACAATGTATGGTGTTGAAGAAGCCCATGGCATGGCAATCAATGCTCTGCTATGGTGGAGGCCTATGGATCTCAACTCTCACCATACAAGTGCCATTATGACCCTCTAGAGGGCTTGGACCCCATATAGGGAGACCAGGTCCAAATGGAGGCCCACCTGCAATCCTGTATAAGATCCAATGCATCTCCTCACCTTCCAGTACAACAATCCATTAGTATAATTAAATAAGCTTCCTAACCAGGGGCAAAAGTGGACATTTCATAGTGGCATGCCCTTCCAAATGGGCTTTAGAAGGTACATGTGTTTCCTTGCTCAATAAGAGAGGTTAATAAAGGACCTTATTAGGTGGTTTCAACCTCTAAGGGAGCAACATGTCCATGGTACATTTGTCAAATGGGAGGTGTCCTGTGAAATGATGGTGGAATGGAGTGGGGCAACAGGGAAAGCTCCAAGCCACATGCTATGGTATAAGGGTAGCTATAATGAGGGAAACCCATACATTTGGTGTTCAAATGTAGAAGGGAGCAATCGTGGTAGGAGGGAGCAATCGAGGTACATGAGTTACCTCAACCTTTGTTTTTCCACCTTTCTTCATATGCCTTTTGCCTTTTATTGATTTTTCTTTTTGTTAACTACTTGGGGCTCCAAAGGATGAGAGCATGATGTGTGTGATAAAGCAGTGATTACCCCCTTAAGGTTGGGAAGTTCATCACCCACTAGGGGTTGGGACAATCATGGGTTCCTTAATGATGCAGGGGGCAGTCATAGGGGCCCTAGGAACTAGGGCGATGACCATAATGGTAGGGGGTAGAGTTCATGTTTTCCTTTTGCCCACTTGCTAAATTTGTATGTCTTGACCATCTTTTGCATTTTGTGGTACATTTCCTGTTGTCAGTGGCCAAATGACGCTTTTAACTTTCTTTTTGTTGCACTAGTTTTTTCAAGTTGGGTTTTTCTGGGGACTTTAGTCCAAAAATATTTGTGTTAATTTTTATGTGTGTCCTAGCATTTCTCAGTTTCTAGCGCTATTTTCTACCGAAGTTTATTTGTGAAGGTTGCAGTGTGAATTATTTGGTATTTACCATAGAAGAAAAAATGTTAAATGAATTAACAATTCGAAAAATAATTTCTAGTTGCTGCAATAGGATTTCAATCGTGAAATTTTCACATAGCTTAGCAATATAAGCCTCTACGCTACCTGTCTACCTCAACTGCACCAACCCTCTAAAGTGCAGCATGGGTCCTTCTTGTCAAATCGCTCTATAAGCCTTCGTGGGAACTCCCTGTAGGAAGTAATAGCTACATGACCCGGGGTGATCAACTAATGACACTGCCATTCATGTGCATCTCTATCCAGCTGCAAGGTGGCAAACTTAATCGAATCTGCCTCCCTCATGGGGTTCAGCTGGAGATAGATGTCCAACTTTTTCACCCACACCCTAGCAGGACTCCTAGCTGTCCCATCAAAGTTCGAGAGTGTAATCTTCCCCACTATCCTCTGCAAGTCCTAGTTTTTCCGACCTCCCTTGTATGATGAACCAACTCTACCTCCATGCTTCTCTTTCAAGTGGAAGAACTCCCCAAAAGACATGGCCATCTTGATTCATGGGTCCAATGCATCATACTCCTCAATCCCCTTCAAGAATGACCTCATCAAAGCTACGAATGAGTCTGGCTCTCTTGAGGGCCCATCTACAAATTATGTTATAGTGGAACAGTTGGAATGACCGGTTATAGGCAGGGTCTCTTGGTGGTTTATGCATGCATGTGTTTGGCTCCCTTCACTAGTGTGGGATCCTCCTTCCCCATTATTTCCCTGCCTCCCCTGGTTCTGTAAATGGATGCTATCCAATTGCATCAGCATGTCCATCATGAGCTTTTGTTGCTTGGCTAGCTATACCAATGTCAACTCCTTGCCCCTTGTTTAGACTCTCCTTTGTTGTAATGCCCCACTTAAATCTTATCATGCAAATTTTATTAATGTTTACATTACCTGAAAATATTGAGAAATATTGGTGAATACCTTCATTTGGGAAACTACAAATTTATTTATTAATATAAAATTCATTATTGCTATTATTCAAATTCCCAACTTGTCTTCTCAGGTTAAATCTTGGGTAGGATATGGTCTCCTTCCATTATTCCAAATTTTATATATACTCATCTCATATTCCCCAATGTACTCTCACATTTACTTGGGAGAAGACATGGTCCTCTCCTATTTAATTATCATCTCACATTCCCCAATGTACTCTCACATTTACTTGGGAGAAGACATGGTCCTCTCCATTTAATTATCAATATATATATTCATCTCACATTCCCAAATGTACTCTAAGATTTACTTGGGAGAAGACATGGTCCTCTCCCATTAATTTCCCAATTTTATATTCATATCACATTTCCAAATGTACTCCTAGATTTACTTGGGAGAAGAGAAGTCAACTGCTGTAAGGATGGAAGAGAAGTTAATGACATTAATGAGAGGTGGTTGAGATGGAGAAGAGAGGGAGGGTATAAAAAGGAAGGAGGAAGGGAGAAAAGGCCATGTGGGGTCTTGCTTTGTTTTGGGTTGGCTGTGATTTCGGAGACCTAAGGAACCTGTGGAGGTTTCTGGGGTTTGTTGAGAGGAGGGAAATATTGTTCATCTTGGTCTGGATTATTCATCTTGGACACACAATACATCTGGTTGAACTTGGGCTCGGAGGGCTAGGGAACCTGTGGAGGTTTCCTGGGCTAGGAATTATTTCCTAGTTGGCTGGGAGGTAAATCTAGTTGGGTTAGTCAAGAGGAGCATTCAGCAGGAGCAACAGCTCAAAGGCATCTTCACCAGCCACCGGTACAAGTATTCTTCTATAGATTACTCATGTAAATTTATTGAAATGAAATGCTCACTATAAGTTATAGGGATTAGAATGTAAATGGTAAAATTTTCATTGTTTAAAAACTCTTGTAAGAAAGTAAATCATTGCCTTTTATTGCATTTAAATTCCAGATAAATAGATCTGTTAAAAGACCCTAGGATAGGGCCTTACACGTGGTATCAGAGCGCATTCAAAATTTGGACCCAAGACCCATTATACCCAAATCTACGCTAAAAGAGCTTAAAAACCTCAATTGAAATTGAATGTCTTGGAGTACTTGACCATCCTCCCAAGTCTCACATATCACTAAAATAAGGCATTACACTGGCTTTGGCTGTGGCTCCACTTAGGACTTGTCAATGTTCTTATCCAACTTTTCTTTGTGGCCCATTTGGTGGTCGGGTTGAGATTGCAATGGCGGTTACTGTCATGGTAATTATACAGAGAGGAGAGGCTCCATATCTTTGAAGCTGGATGATGATGATGATGGTGATGGTAGTTAGAATCCTTTAATCCTTTGATGGGTTGTGTCATTTTCCCTGAGCCTTTGGTCTCTTGCATTCTGCGTTTCATTTGGAACATGCCATTCATTTTTGTCCTCCATTTCACGGGGTTTGAGGGGTTTGTTGTTGACGATCCTACAATCGTTTCTTGTTCTTGTTGTTGAAAGTTGTGAGATTCAGCGTCTCTTATGTCTCTTTTAGTGAATCCTTTTCATAATAGGAGGAAGATCTCTTGGAGAGTATGCCATCCCAGGATGGCCTTGACAGATCCCATAAAGGCCTGCTCACCTGTTCAGAGATGCTGCTTCTTGCAGAAGATCCCACAGTCTTGCAGGGCCTTAATGTAGAGGAAGGAAGCACTTGGGACATCCATGGACTCCTCTCATTGCCATCAAGCTTAATAGCGATGAAGGAATCATCATGGCTTATGCATGTAGCCTGTTTGACCTCTTTACTTCTCCTCAGTCTATGAAATAACGATCGCATGGCTGAGAATGCTCTCCTCCCTTTCTTTTGTGCCAAACTGTGAAACGTATTGGCCTTTGCAGCCATCCACAGAAACTCTGTCTTGGGAATTATCTCATTGTTTGCTAATTCATAACTGTCCCTGATCGGTCTCTGAATTCCAAGAGAATTAATTTCATGAATCTCTTCATAGTAATCCGATTTAGAGCTATAAATAGTGTCCAGTGATCGCCTGCGTGGCTGTTCTTGGCCTTCAAACTATACAATTGCTCTCTTAGGCACGATGCACATATGTCCACAACTTCCTCTGAAGGATGTGCTGTGCAATGAGACATGGTGGCTTCTCCCATTTCATTCATCATATCTACCGATGTGCAAAATTTCCCAAATTTCTGAACGATTTCAGAAACTATTTAGCCAATCACAGCAGCGCCAAAAACTTATTTCAAATACATTCCACTATATCAAGAGCAGAAAACTTTGAGAAAATCCTGTACAATCGTAGAATATATAGCCATTGACATACATTTCAGAGCTAAATTTCAGAGCTTTCTTCCATACAACCTAAGCCTATAAACACCTCCATTAGATTACACATATGAAGCATTTATACATCTCATCTTATCAATACCTCCATGTGCACAAATATAATCTGGACACAGAGCTGACAGTGATGATATGGCAGAGGGCACACACTAATAGCCCTCCTCACTGGATGAGGTAGCCATCAAAACCCCTTTGCCAAAAGGTCACTTGCCCAACCACCTCTCCTTCCAGATCCGGGCTTAGATAGAAATCTTTCAAGACGGCATCCATCTGAGACACATATGTCTAAAGGGTCTAAACATGCAAGTGTCTTCGTAACAAAAACTGTTACTATATTATCCTTAATGGAACCACTTCCCTGTGTTCTTAAAACCACATTCTTGGTATTTTTGCCAAAAAATCGGACACCTCTCAACTCTGCCTGATTTCAATTCTGTAAGCTGGCTTCTTATAAGAAATTCCTCGACTAAAATGCCTTTAGACTCTGAACGGATTCATTTCCAATAACAGTGCTCCGTGTTCAGGATGAAGTTTTTGTGCCAACTGTTTAAATGACATAACATCCTGTTTACGGGCCTGTTATAGACTCTAAAGCAAGTAGCCCAATTAATCTCTGAGAGTTTTAGTGTCCAAGAGCATCCCCCAGTAAAGATTACACAACGTCTAAATCTTAATGCAACCATACTCTACGATTGGGTTAAACTCAGGGGAGGAGGTGACTTGATTCCTTGGTCTAAGCATTCCGCTCCCACATCTCCAAGGGCTTGTTTGGACAGGCTCTTCTTCTTTTGCCTCATCTGAAACTGACCCAATTGACATACTTGGTTGAGAAAGTGCTGATTGAGAGCAACTTGCCAAACTATAAGCAAAACATGTGTTCTTGTTCCACTCTGCCTATAATTTATTTATTTGTCCTTTGAACGTTTTCCTGTGTCACTATTTTGAGAATTTCTGCATACCCATTATTTTGGACCTTTTCCTGAGATGACATTCTCCCTGAAATATTGAAAATGGAAGTTTGGTTATCAGCCAAAACACTCTCATGCCTTAATAAAACTCAACAGATATCCATAACTTCACAGAAGGCACAATGAACCAGATGATTGTGATGCTCCATATTGTCAGATTCCCGAGGAGCCTGAAAATTGGTTCAATTCCAATCCACTACAAACTCCCAAGGGCCTGTTCTGCAAGATCTCAAGCAACAGAAACAAAGGAATTGTGAGGTCTATTCCACACCAATTTGCTGCAATATGCTAACTCTGGAAACTGCCATAATCCACAGCGGTTGGCCCTGAATTCCAGAGCAAATGATGTGCTTCAGGTCTCAAGAGTCAAAATGTATCTCCATTCAGTGAGGAAGGTGACTGAGCCAGGCTTCCGATTAATCCCTTCTTCATCCATTGCATTAACAATGGCTAGCATATAAATTGAGTCTGCCATTGAAATCCAAATGTTTGAATGTATCTTAATTTTCCCAAACACTGAGACTTGTCCTCTTGACTTGAATTCTAAGAGCCACTTGTCATGGCTGGTAAAGTGCCTAATAATTTTTAGTTTATCCATCATATGATATACTATGGGATGGGTGATAGTCCGTCCTTTTGCTCTTAGCTTCCGCATCCCCAGACAGGAGGCATCATTTGCTAAATGGTTCACTGGGCAATTTCACACTCTTAGGACATGATAATGCTCATTGGAGTCTTATCTTTTTGCCTCAATTGGTATTTTCAATATAAGCCTTGCCAAACTACAGTCCAATGGAGTGGTGGAGTTGTGCATGTTTCTAATTATAATTTCTGAGTCTCAAATGACTATCAAGTTCCTTATCCGCCTTGGATCAATGATCTTAAATCCTTGATAAAGGGCTTAATAAAGGGCTAATGCTTCAGCCTGGTTATTAGATGCCATCCTAGTGCCCATTTAAAACTTATTTCTTGTTGTCCATCGGGATTGTTGTCTACGGTTGCCTTTCAAAGCTTCATCAAAGAAAAGAGCAGACTTTCTCTGCAATGTCAACCAACTTTGAAATTCATCTTCTAGGTGGATTTGCCATGGTGCTCTATGACTGGGTCTTTCCATGATACTTCTTGGATTCTGGATATCTCCCATCAAAAGATCCTTAAGCCAAATTTTCTCTTCTTACTCCAGCGTCGTCACATT
Organism: Pinus taeda; assembly: GCA_000404065.3. Taxonomy (NCBI): domain Eukaryota; kingdom Viridiplantae; phylum Streptophyta; class Pinopsida; order Pinales; family Pinaceae; genus Pinus; species Pinus taeda. Next base: position 54,794 of record APFE031112631.1, read on the forward strand.
ATGGCCTTTCAATCCTTTAACGCAGATTGCTTCTAACAGGAGGCCACAAGGTTTCACTGCCTCTGTTCTAGGAGTGGTGTTCTTTTGCTGAAAGATGGCTCTGCTTCTAGCTAACCATATATGCTAGCAAATAAACTTAGGTGATTGCCATTCAGGCCCTTTTCACAATTGGCTTATTCAGAAATGTTCCATTATATATTTTGTGCCAAGTGATTAACATTTCACTCTAGGACAGAGGAAGAGCAATCATGTACTCAATTTCTGCAAATTTATCCACCTGATTGGTGAACAACTGACCAAAGAAGCGATGCCACTGGGATTCCTCGGAAGAATTGCATGATGCACATTGAGAGGGTCCTTTTATTTGTTTTTGGGAGGTTATCAGCAGCTAACACTGAACAGCCTTTGATGTACCATGATCTAGAAGAGCATATTTACGTTTGGCAAACCATCTCCTCTCCATATGTGTTTCCAATTCATTGATCAAGTAGGTGAAGGAAGCTCCACCAATGGGATCTGTATCCCTTCTTCACAGCATCTCATAACTACCCCATCCCCTTTTATCTGAGGCTGATTTTTCCACTATGCATCCATAGAGAAGGGGGAGACGGATGTCTCTTTGGAAGGAAATATGACCTGGTTTAGAGTTTTCAGGATTCTATAAAGACGACATGAAGAGGACAGACAATAGAGAGATCATTGAGCAACACTCTACAACCAGCAGCATTTTCTTACATTCTTCTTTCTTTCATTGCTGCCTCCACTCTGTGCATTGATTGTTATGCAGCCAGTTTTGTACTTGCCATCATGATGCAGACAAATTCTTTTTTTGGGTTAATACAAAACAGGGGGTGATTTTTCCTTGTGTTACAAAGTTCAAATCAGATGCTGACTTATGCAACATATAAGTTGATCCAACACCATTCATAGTCAAATCTTTATTTATTCTATTATTGAATACCTGGCTTGAAATCAAATAACCCGAAATACACTCCATTTAACGAAGAGAGTCGCCATGTGACTGTCTGCTCTCCAAATCATAAGTGTGTGGAAAATAAAGATCTCTGGCACAAGACATGCCCTTGGAAACCTTCATTGGACTGCCAGTTTAAGCCATTTCTCAAAGTTGCACTTCCTGTAATCACTGCTTTTGCAATGAACTCCAATAACAGAAAGCATCCATCTCTCAAGAATTAAAAAAAAAATATTGAATTGAATTTCCTCAACATCTCTGGAGAGCACGACCATTATTTTCCCCTATATCCTGTTTTGCTTTCAATGACACAGGCTCTTCTCCAGCGTACAAATAAAAAAAAAATGCCCTACATAGGTCATGACTATAGATTGTCCGTAGTCCATCTTATGTTGCTCATAGCATAGGTTGAGGAAGCCCTGTGAACTGTAGTAAAAGATCTCCTTTAACATTAAAAAGGAAAAGACCTCAAGTGGGACCTGTGCAAGAGAACTTTGCTAAAAGACATGATCGACGTCGTCCTCTTACAAAGGTTTTAGAGAACAACACAAAATTACCAGTTTCCAGTGTCTCTGATTATGATTATAGTTTAATTGAATCAGTTCATAAAGGGGCAATGGAGAGTGAAGTTGGTATTTTGCAGTCAAAGCAAGTGAAAGAATCAAGTTTATCAGCACTGCCTAGAAATAGTTCAGACTATACAGGAATCTCTTTGGAAAGAGAGGTATCATTGCCGACTTCTCCACATGCCTTTGAAACCATAAATGGAAACTTCCGTTCTATTTCTATGATCAGTGACAATGCATGCTCTAACTTGTCAGAGTATATGGATGTCAATTGTTGTGACCAAAGCTACTTGCATCTTGATTTTCATATGGAGAAAAATTCTCTTACAGGTATAGCTTTTATAAATTGCTTTATTTCAGCCTATTTCAACCTGTTCATTTCTTTTCCCACCCCTTCTGGCAAGCATTGGTTATAATGTGGTTGATGTGGCCCATGCACATTGATATTGGTCTAGAAACTAGAGTTCTTTAAAATCCTCTTCCATTGATAAGTTTCCTTGTCGACACTCCATTGAGCTGTGAACTGGCAGGTACATTGAACTGTCCAGAATATGAATGCACATTTGCTGGGAATGCCTCCCAGTGATAAGCATGCAGCTTTAGTAGCAGATAACTTGTGACATATTAAAACCCAGTTTTACATGTTTCTGTTTGAATATATCCATTCTCTAGCAAGGCCTGTCCCTGTTGTAAGATTGGTTTTAATAAAAGGTAGCAACACCTGTCCTGGTTAAAAGATTGGTTTTGATAAATGGTTGCAAATGATTTGGCAAGATGGTATTATCCCTTTGGAAAAATTTGCTCCAATGGAGTAATCCATGCCAAGAATAGCTAAATTGGCAGGGAAGGCCACAGATGAAATCAGTCAGGCAAGAACACCGCAAGGGTTATTGTTGTGTGAGTGGAAAAGAAAACTGCAATTGCAGTTATCTTGGAAGGATATACTAGATGTATGTATGTGCCTCCTAGTTAAATTTTCTGATATATCTTATAGTCCACAAAGAGCCATAAGGAAAATGATTCCTGAAGGGAAAAGTCTTAGTCACACCGCCAAGTATCAGCTCATCAAGAACCTTACACAGTTTAACAAGCCAGGAATCAATGTAGGCATCGTTGATAGCATAGATAAGGCTCAAAGGCATCTGGAACATTTAGAGATGGCTGTCATTGTCAAGAATTGTTCTGACCATGTAAAATTTTACATGTCAACCTCTGCTTCATTTTTCGTCAGCTTTTCTATAAAACTGATTTATGTCTGGTAGAGGTACCTAATTTATTCCTGTAGCATTGACCATAGAACTAGTTTGTTTTTGGATTTTCCATTTCAAGTTGCAAGCATAGTTTTGACATGTGGAATGTGAGTTTGTAAAAAGGCTGAAGCCAACAGGTTATATAACCTGGTTCAAGGCATTCCAGAGGTGGAAAGAAATCATTTATTGGAAACATTTTAGTAAAAAAAAAGAAAGTAATTTGATAAACCTGCTCCTTGTGAGTGCTAACATCACTTGACCATGCCTATGTACTTTGTAGACATGGTTACTAGTGTAACAACCCATCTAATTGACCCATTAATAAAAATGTTAAACTTTAGAATATATGAAGATATCTATATATATACATTAAACTTTATGATATATAGTTAGACTTTACAATTATAAAATTAAAAGATATATATATATCATTAAATGATTATAACATATTTTGAAATGTTATAAGTATATATATAACATTAAATATTTATAACATATATTTGATAAAGTGATCATTTAATAATTATAAAATATATTAATCAGCATAAAGACCATGGATATCGATCATATAAAATCTAAACTCATAAAGACCACCCTATCTACTGGATTAATTGCAAGAAATATCGCAGAGAGGCTTCAATGCTGAGAGGCGGTGGCTGCAAGTGGGAGGGCGGCCACCGCCAGGCGAGGGGGATATATAGCAGAAGCCTGACCCGGGAGCAGGGGGGCAGAGAGAAGGAAAGACTCATTAGCAGGAAACCCGGAGAGGAGATTTTACAGTAGAAGAGCCTTGAGTGATCTGAGTTCTGGGCACGGAGGGACAGAAAGCCTCTGTGGAGAGCTTCTCTGGATCGGGCAACCAGGTTGCTCTGTCTGGTCGGGTGGTATTGGCCATCTCGAAATTGAATCACAGGAGTACCAGTTCAGCAGCGGAATCGGAAGTCAGCAAGCAGCTCAGGTAGGTGCAGGTTTCAATTTTATGCATTACTGTCTTTAAATTTCATGGTTATCTCTGGTTGCTGTAATTAGAAAATAGGATACTACACATGGTATCAGAGCGGGTTCAAACTCTCGGACCTAGGAAAATGATGTTAGTCTGTGCTTTTCAATTAAACTGTATTCATTATTAGAAAACTGGGTTTCTGCAACAGTATGGTATTTTAAAGCATATTTTGGGCCAACTGTGTGTATCACTCTCCTAGCAGGTAGGTCATAAGTATTAATGACTGTAGCTGTTCCTGTCCGACAGTCACCCAGTTTTGAGCACTCTTCTGCAAGGCCTAGACCAGTAGCTTCAGGTAAAACTGAGCTGCTATACAGTTCATACAAAATTCTCTTTACCATTTCTCTGCAACAGGCTCGTATTTATTATATGAGTTCTTGGCGGAGGGTTCAGATTTGGCATACAAAGTTTTCCACACTTCGTTGACCTTTTCCACTGGCCCAACTTGTCGAAATTCAGTGACGACGGACCTGGTAACTTCGGTCGCCCTTTTGCTGCCCCGTAAAATTCACTAGATTGTGATTTCAGTGCTGGAGGCACACAACTGTCAAGCTTATTGATTACGTTACCCATCTTTTATCTGCGAACTGCAGAATCTCCAAGGACTTTCCCTCGACCTTCTGATAGACGGGCATGATAAAAACTTAACAGCTCCCTCCAAGGCATAAACCCTTGTTTTAGAAGGCCTGAATTTTCTCTGGCATTCTAGTAGATATTAGAACATCGAGTCGTAGCCTTCTGGCAGTTTGACTAAGATGACATGGTTGAATTGTAAACTTTCTTAAGGTTTAGAACGCGAGTTAACAAAATATCTCAGGAACAAGAAGTTTGCCCTGTTCGTTTTAACACATTTCGTGGCCGCCCTCAACGTTTCATCAAGATAACACGGGTCATGACTATAGCGAACCGTGGAAGGAAGACCGAGACATACGTCGACTTTCTTCTTTGTGTAGCCCGTGGATAAATATCTGTTGACGTCTAGCAGTGATATTATATTAATTTTAAATTTTTTTGTAATTATAATTAGTAAAAGTTATGAAGATAATATAGTTAAATAAATGGTAAATATATATAGTGATGAGTACTCCCGCCTGTCACGCGGGTGACCCGGGTTCGATCCCCGGCAACGGCGTTGATAGATTTTGCCTTAGGAATTGTATACGAACAAGAAAAGAGATCGAAAATCTGCGGAAAATAAACCGCTCACATGTGGGGGTTATTCGAAATTACATACGAAAGAAGAAAACAGATGGAGAAATAACCCCACTGCAATTGGAACCTGCGACGTTGCGTTCCACGTGAACTCTATAACAAAAGGTTATTGTGTTAATATTAAATATGTTCCTTGCAAAAGTTATTGGGTTAATATTAAATATGTTATACACTAGATATAGTTTTGTGGACTTTAAAATTGCTACATAAAATATTTAATATGTGAATTATCTCGCATTATTAAAATTAATGAAAAATCATAAAAATTAATTAAAATAGAATTTTGTTTTAATTATTATTATTCTGAATTATTAAAAATTGGTGTATCAGTGAAAGTCGCTTCCGTCAAATGTGATGCTTAATTAATTATCGCACACGATCATGATATTACTCTTTTTCCTTGTGCTTCTGAAGGTGCTCCTGGTCCTGGTTCCGAGGATTAGTTTAGTTGGTAGTAAAATATTGTATCTCTGTGGGTTAGTTTAGTGGTTAGTAAAGCATTGTACCTCTGTTAACGAGAAGTGATAAGATTCAATAATTGAGTAGATAAAAGTTATCAGTGATACTATTCAAGAAGTAATCTTGCATGCAAACTATTTGAAAAAAAAAATCTAAGCAAACACAGAAATTTTAGTAGGAAAACTGAGATATTCCTAGGGGGGATCTCTTATATTGATCATATATAACACACAGCAAATTTAACAATTATTCTAGTCTTGATTTTTCTTGACCGTAAGCATTTTCATGACCGATCTAGCTTGGCTGTGGAGTTTTCTAAGGTCTGGTGCAGGTTTCTATCCCTGAAGTAGAGCATCCATTCTTTGCATTTGATTGCTTGAGGAATAGTAGAATTGCTTATAACTTTCTGTCATCTCCTCAAGGTTTTTTATCTTCGTTTGTCTCTCATAGTTCAGACACTTAACTCCCTGTTGCATTTTCTGTTTAGATCAAAATCTCACTACAGAGTTCAGATCTAGCTCTTTGAGTTTGCATTGATCATTAATCACTGTCAGTTCTCTCATCCGTCCTTGAGTATTTGTGTTTGCAGCACTTAAATTCCACTTGTTTGTGATTGATAAATCATATAAGTGAAGTTTCTATTAAGTACATAACTAAAGGATGTCTCTGTTATCAGTGATTCATTGAATAAATCCAAAAGAGCTTCATTGATTACTGTGGAATCTTAGAGTCTTGGCATCTCTTACATTAAAGCATCTTGCAACTAGCATCATTTCATTGCTTATCCCTTTGCATCTGCACTTGCATTTTCTAGAATTACTGCTTGGTCTAATTACGTTTGGATATTTCTTGGCAAATAGTGATTTTCTCTCTTATTAACAATCTCATTTGCTCTCTAAGAACCCTGTTATTCTAAGGCATTGTGAGATCTTGCTTTAACATTCTCTAAATTGTCATAGCTCATTGAGTATTTCTTGCTGCTTCGCTAATTATTGTCAATAAGCTAATAATCTTGATCTTAAACATTTATCTCATATATTCGTTATAAGCTAATTCACCTGACACAGGGACATAGGACAGGGGACACCCATGACATGAAAATTCAAGTGTCTGACACGAGCACGTAGACCCCCTGGAACAGGACACATAGGACAAGTTCTATATTATTTATTTAGAAAATATATAAATATATTAAAAATTAATACTAAATAGATATTTCCTACACAAATTCTCATTCATGACACAAATTCAAACATAGATCTAGATTCTACATTGTAAAATGTAAAATTTCCAAGTTGTACAATGTAACATTATGCATACAAATACAATTGTGACAAAACAACTACAAGGTAGTAGGTAGCTCATGAGTCATCAATCATCATCATCATCAAAATCACCATCACTGTGAAACCCTCTCATTATTGCAACCCCCTCTGCATATTAACAGGGATATTTAGGATCTATACTCTTCTGCATTATTCATTTTAGGATAGAATACCCTGCATAGGACAAGGAGGTCGCGAGACCATCCTCCTTGACCTCGGTACCAGTAAGATCCGCCTAGCGGGTAAAAATAGCAAAACTATACCCGTTTCCAAATGTATTATTGCAAACAAAAGTTACGTGTTAAAAATTCGGTCGACTACCTCATAACTTTGATAAAATTTTATTGTGTGTTCAGGAACCATTGCAAATGGTGAAGACATATGAGCGACGACGACGTGATCGAGCGGCATCACCACCTGTAATGCCGTCGCCGTCGTCATCATCATCCCCAGCGTCACCACCGAGACCTTCATCAACATCAACCGCCCCAGCGCCAGAGTTAACTGTAATAATGAACTCCTTGGAAGCCTTATTAGCAACGTTAAAAGAAACCACTAAGGCTAAGACCAAGGAGGAATCCCCTCATTTGGCTACCAGTTCGGCGGAACCAAAGAATTTCGAGCCCAGAAGGTCGACAGAGGACATCGCTAGGGAGCTTCAAAAAATCAGACTCCCGGAATTCTCAGGAGGCCGAGCAGGTGAACGCGCTGAAGCGTGGTTGGAGGGAATGAACAGATGTTTTGGGTTAAAAGAATATTCGTCTTCAGCAAAGACAAAAATTGCCGTGTTTCAACTCAGGGAAAGTGCCTTGATATGGTGGGGAAATCTGGAAAAACAGCTGCACCTTACATCGGATAGTGTCCCTTGGGAACTGTTTGAGGAAAGGTTTCGCGCAAAGTATTTACCTCCGTACTTTCAGCAACAGCAGGCAAGAGCCTTCCATATGTTAGTTCAGGGAAGTAAAACGGTGGAAGAGTACGAGATAAGGTTTATGGAACTGGTAAAATACATTCATTACTTAGACTCAGATGAACGTCAGGCTGAAAGATTCATTTTTGGGTTAAACCCTCGCATCCGAGCCTTGGTAAGCATGTGGAAGCCATCATCCGTAGCCGAGGCAGTTGAATGTGGCCGTTATGCAGAAGAGCACCTGGGGATCAAAAGGGATATGGGGCCAGCCGGGCCTGTCCAAACAGAATTTCCAGGAAAGACTCCCCGGAACTTTTTCAGGGGGGTAGCTCGAGGCCGCCGTACGGTAACAGGTTTGCCCCGAGAAATATAGGAGCGGGAGCGCCCATGGCAGTAAACACTATAGCCGTGGGATCATCAAACACCAGTCCCTGGGCATCTCAAAGGACCGCGAGCGGAGGGAGGAATTCGAGAGGAACCAATGCGAGAGGACGA
>APFE031112636.1:0-44803 GCA_000404065.3 Pinus taeda
AAGAAAGGACTGGCTGTTCGAGGTGGACGTAGCCCAAACTGGGTGAACCACGTATATCTGTGTCTCTCTTGTTTTGTGCATTTTCTGTGTTTATATTTCTGCAATATTTTATGTGTTCCATTGCTCCGTAATATATAATTTTCTAACACTATTAAATCATTTTCCTCTATCAACTTGTCTTCCAACCTTTTGATCTCAGTCTCCTTATCCCTTATGATTTCATTTTCAATTCTGTTCTCATGGTCCTTCTCCACCTCTGACTCATTTGTACCTAGATAAGTGAATTCCTCATGCTGTGAGGATTCTCTCTGTTCTCTTGTCGTAGTCTTGGCCCTTTCAACAATGTTTGGAGAAAAAGCAAGCCTATCACCTCTAGAGTATGTCTTAACCACTTTTTTCCTGTATTTCCTCTTGGTAGATCTGCTTGAAGAAGCAACCTCTTGCTGCACTAGTGAGTTTGGAGGTGTTGATTCGTCACTAAACATAGGTGGAGAAGATGGAGGAAAGGCTGAACTTGAAAAGTCATCCTAGGACAAATTTACCTGTGCTAATTGATGACAAACTAGCACTTTCACCAAGCCATGATGGAATAGACTATTATGGTGATTTTCTCCTAGCCTTTGTACCTTTTCTGTCAGTTTAATCAGACTTTTGTCTAGATAGTGAGACAAATTGAGTTGTTGAACACCGAAGAAATTCATCAAAAGTTTCATGTAGTACTTATACATCCTTAAATACTTGCCCTCACATGTGAAGTACTTCATGATCAATTTCATGAGAGGGGTATATCTTTCCAGCAAATGTATGAACGGAAAAACATGTTTTGGAGCTGCCTTATATGGTGCTTTTAGGTACATCTTGTAATTCTGAATGTCAAGGTCTTCTTTCTTGAACCAAATTTCTCTAGTGTTTGGAATCCCTATGGCTGTGGAGATAAGTTGCATTGAAATAATGAATTCAACTCCTACTATGGTCACTTTATCCTTTCTTAGTTTGGTGGCAAAAGCACTTGTCAGTTGATCATGAAATTTCAATTGCTCAATTCTATGGCAAAATGTGAGACAATCTACATATTCAAATGATTTTATAATGAAGGGAGATGACAAGATCTCATGGATTGAGGTGGGTTCATATTTGACGATCTGTCCTCCTCTATGCCTCCTTTTTTTAGAGGTTTCATATTCCATGACAACACCTAGCTCTTAGGATAGAAACTAGGGTTTTGCTTGTAAGAAAAAAAAGGGACTTTTGATAGCTGTGAGGAAATTTAGGGAAATGACGGGGATAGGGAAACATAAAAGTTCTAGGAGATTTTGGAGGGATAGTTAGGGAGGTTAGGGAGCTAGGGAAAGTGGAAATTTAGAATTTGGGTGAGGGGAAGGATTTCAAACAAGAGAAACACAATCCTATGGTTTAGAAAGTGTGCTCTGTCTAGGGTTTAGGTGAAAATGATGAAATTTGAGAGTGGGTTAGATCGAGGGTATTTAGGAAGGTGTGGTTATGATATATGAAGGTGTATAAATAGTTGGATACAAGTTTTAGCAACAATTCAACATGGAAATCATGAAATCTTTGAAGATTGTTTTTAAAACCCTAGGAGAGGGAAATGAAGCCTAGTAATCACAATTGAGAGAATTCATAGTTTAATGAGCTTTATGAGAGATCAAAAACTTGTATTTGCAGCAACACACTATGAAAATGGTGGAAGAAATAACTGCAAGAAGCCTACAACCTTGGAATGGTGATGGAGCAGCTGCCAGGCATTTGCGTAGCACAACAAAGTTATTTGCGCAACACAAAAGAAGAACTCAACTTTGGCATGAAAAAACAAATCCTTGCCTGACAATTTTGACCTCATTGGATGGAGTGGAGTGTTGGAAAATGGAATGGGAAAATGGAGAGTGAGTGAAAGCCTTTAATAACTTGAGAAATTCGATTTCTCTTTACAAGTGGTATTGGACCCACCATAACATTTGTAACTTGAACTTGACACTTGCAGGTTCATTACCTTTATGAAAGTATTTCATTTAAGAAAATGAAATAAAAGCATGATTTAAAACCTTGATTTCCAACATAACCTCTACCATTCGTTATAAAATGGATTTTAAAGGTAAAAAGACCAGTTTTCAGAAATTAACCTATTGACTTAATGGTGATCTAACATAGGCTTATTAGGTGAATTATGAACATAATGACTATGGGACTCTTCTAACAATGATTTGACTTGACCAATATGGTGTTATTTGACCATGGAACTGAAAAGAATAGTAGATACTGACCTTCTTAACATGTGACCAATTTTTTATATTGAAAATCTATTTGAAACTATAAAAATTTGACCTGAAACCCTAATACAAAAACTATGTAAGAGCACATTTGATCGCTGGCAACTCACATGACTGATAGGAACTAACAGAACTATGAATGTTGTCCCAGGTTGTGAAAATCTACCTCCTAGTGACATCTACATAGTGTTTCCCGACAGTGGTCAAGAGCCTTGCATCCTAGCCTATGTTGTGCTTTGCATAGTTTTAGTGCCTTGTCCATCTCCCAGTCACCTGCACCGAAACATAACACAATGCATCATTTTAGACTAGGACATTTTTGGATTTGATCTCATGTCACCATGAGTGACTACAGGAACATGTACATTTATGAAACATGGTGCAATGACGAATGAGACGAAGAAGGAGCACATGTTAGAAGACTTTCTCCTAGTTGAACGAACACACGAATCACATTGAGAAACGAGTCAAAGGGATACATACACATGCACCATCAAGCAAAGACCAAGGCCATCGAAGACCTTTCACACTTTGCCATGTGGTGGTGAAGACACGTTACATTGAGAGCACACCCATCACTTAGCAGCACAACAACTCGACATGGACACCACAGTCAACCAGTACATGTCAACAATGTCATGTCGAGTTGTGTCATGAGTTGTCTCAGCCACATCACTACTATGGGCCATACTTGTTGTAATCAAATGTAATGTAATGTGAAATTCTAGGAGATGCACATATGAAGTTAAAGAGTCACGTCAGTTGAAAAGTCATAGGAAGTCAAATAGTCATGAGGGAAGTCGAAGAGTCACAAGGGTGAGTTATCCCCCTTGGCTATATATACCCCGTCATTGTATGAGAAAATGAATTTTCACCTTGGCTCCTTGCACATAGCCTTGAGAGTTTTTAGTCTATTCTTTGAGGAGCGAGGAGTGGCTCCAATGTCCCAATACCTGGGCTAGTGATGCATGGTGTCCATATGTGTCTTGGAACTTTTTCTTAATTCAGAAGTCTATCTCAGGCTAGCATGCTTTCACGTGTGTTTTGTATCCATTTGTACGACTATTATTTAAATGTTTGTAATGCATGTTTTCTTAACCTGTACTAAGATAGTTGAAATACTTTGGTTATTCTAGTACTTACATTGTTGAAGATGTGTTGTATTGTTTATCACTACTGTCTCGTCAATGTGGACTACTTCACCATACATTATACAAACCACCCTTGTGTTTTTTTGGTTTTAACGTTTGTCACCCTGTGTGGACTAATTTGCTGGAAAGTGTACATGTTTTCCCTTGAACTTTCATTTTCATGACTGCCGCATCTGCTGTGGACTATTCCTCTAGATGCTTGACAAACCATTGTTGTTGTTCATGTGTGTTTCTCCTGAGTTGGGACTATTCCCTCTCATCAAGGGGTTCACTTCACTTTCCCCCTTGACAGTAAGAGAACCTAGACACAAAGTTCCATTACACACTCACTAAGCATACTCACCTCACTTTCTTGAAGTTACAAGCATAACACTCTCATGTGTTAAATAGTAAGAGCTAAGGAAAGTCTCTAAGATAATGGGAACTGGGCCATTGTACCAGATGGGACTCCTACACCAAATAGTGTGAGGTCTGGCTGAAACTTCATACTGGGGAGATCCCATGAATGTTAGTGGGTCCAGAACTATCAACATTTCTGGTGCAAGAAGGAGGGCTGCCAAAAGTTTATGGCTGAATGTCCTCTCAACCCCATGTATCCATAATTTGGTCAAGGCAGTAACATGAACTCCCTCTCTCCCATTCACAACTCTGAAGTTGGTTACTCCTCACCTCCTAGACCTGAACATGAAATTTCATATCATCACCTTCGCACTATCTGTCCCATCACCCGTCAGTTTTCCAAAGATATTGTACTAATTCTAGGAGTACACAATATTCCGACTTCACAGAGGAAGAAAAAGACTACACCCACAAGAGTGGTAGTCTCGTCTGTTGACGAAAGTAATCCTCGACAATCTTGAAGAGATGGTAGAATTTGTTGAGAAGGAACAAGAATCTATTTTTTCCTAGAAGGAGAAGAAGTTAACAACTTACTTTTAGGCTCAGGTTTTGGTGGAGGCAGCGGAGGGGAAGCCATTGGAGGAGGCGGAGGAAGAGACGAACCAATATATTCAAAGGTTGAACCATCTGATTTAGAAGAAGAGAATGAGTACAAAGAAGAGTACAATATGACTAATCAAAATATAGAATGGATGACAGAGGCCCCATTGGCACTCCAGGGTGTCTTGCACAAGATTCCAAGGCACACAAAGAAGCTATTAATGAAGTATGACCCTGATAGAGCAGTGACAGTAGAAGACGATATAGACACTTTCTACCTACATCTGTAAACACTCGAGGTATGTTATGACATTGTTGTTGTTGGAAAATACTAAGAGGGGGGGGGGGGAACCGGTATTCCTTAGAAATTAGCACTTTTAAATATTTTCAGAGCATTAGTTAATCTTCAATTATCATTAATGTTTATGCAGTAACAACTGTGAATAAAATAAAATAGGAGGCATAAAAACTTTAGGTGGAAAACCCCCTCTAGGTCAAAAACCACCGAACGATTTTCTAATAATTCTTTAATCTTCAACTCCAATTGAAAACAAAGCTCCAACTTCCTAGAATCTAGAAAAGCATTCTTCAGCATTCTTCCCCAGCTCCCACTGGATGGACAATCCAACATCCGAGATTCTTCAGTAGTCAACTGAACGGATGCCCCAACACCCAATAAGCTACAACTCACCCTAGCACCACCCTACCACCTTGAATTTTTCACAGGCTTGAACCTGTTGGTGACTTCATGCACCAGCCTAGCACCAGCCTAGCACCACCCTACCACCCTATAGAAGAATAAAAGAAGAATGGACTCCCGTACCAGGGAAAATGGTCCACTTTACAATGATATAGAATGATGTAGAAGAAGAAGACACGTTAGACCATAACCCCAACTATGAAACAACCACCTAATGATGATCCTAGACCTCCTGACGCTACCTCTTCAACTCTTGGCAGATAGACACTTGTACAACTTTTACAAAGATGATTTTACAATGACTTTGTACAATGATACTTTTACAATGTCTGTATGCAGTGCTTACCACTTGAAGACTTCATGTGGTGAACTTCTTGCTTCTATTCTACACCTTGATTGCTGCTCTTGTAATGCTACCCTTTCTCATTCTTCAGAACATTAGATTATGCATTGAGTCTTCTGTTGATGAATATATAATACCTGCAAAAAGTCTTCAAGTAAATACCCATGACATGATAATAGCAAAACTTACCTCATCCTGCTGAAACAATGTAAACTTTGAAATGGGAACTATAAACTGAAAACAAGAACTTTGGCCAAAAAACCCCGAAAAAACATCAAAAACAGTGCTAAAAACAAAAACTATGTATACTGGAATGATGGTTTTTTTTTTAGGGTCAATTTTGAACATGTTTTAAAAATGGCAATGAAAGTGAAATTTTCGTGCAAAAAACACCTTGAAAACGAAAAGTGTTGATATTGGAACGATAATTTTTTTTTTAGGGTCAATTTTCAACATTTTTAAAAAATGCTAGTAAAACCAAAATTTTATGTGCAAAAAAAAAAACTTTTTATGAGGAAAAAACACACTAATGTTTTTGGTAGAATAGCATTTTTCTTTCTTAGTATAAATTCAACATGTTTTAGTAATGACCATAAAGATAAAATAACGAGATCTATTAGTTTTAATCCATGTTGTTAAACATATAATAACATCACACTAAAGATTGCTAAAATTCTAATTGTTTTAACATTAAAGATACAAAAAAATTGGAATTTTGTCAACCATAAAATTAAAAAACCATGACATTATGAACAAATTACATGAATAAATTAACCAAAATGTCATTATTTATATATTGAATGAAACATACATTATATCTCTAATTTAATGTTGCATTGTAGATATTCTAAACAATAAAAATCATCATAATTAAGACATATAATCCAACAACATAAAAATGACTCATTACTTCTGATTTAACACCATATGGAAATCAAATTTTTTATTTCAAGAGACGATGAAAACATCAGTTATATACACTGTCTTAGACAATTATTCAAAATCACTCATATTTTCTTGCACACCCTCAAAATTCACATCTTTAGATGAATGGCTAGATGCAGACGAAGATGTTCCATATTCTTCTCTTTCATCAACTAGTGCCCCATCTAAGTCCACATGCATGCCCACCATTTCAGGTTTCAAAATTATTCTGGATCTATGACTGGTTTCAGCAGACTCCCATCTCAACACTGTTCCTTCTGGTAACAACCTTTTCAGAATCTCTATCATCTTGAAGTGAAGAGTTCCTCTCTTTGTTAAATTGGAGTCATAAACAAGTATGTCAACATCCTCCAATTTTAATAGGTCTGTGTGGTGGTGATTTATATTTGTACCCTTTATTTTTCTCTTTCTGCCATTTTTTTGTCAACTACCATCTCTGGCTTATACACACCATTGAATGGGAGTGTATTTGTGGCATACCAATGTACTTCAACAACTGTAACATCCTCATTTTTTGTAAAGACCTTTATAACCTTAGTAGCCTAGAATGGATAACCATTGGGATCTCCATCTGCTAGCACTGCGATCATGCAACCCTCCTTAATATCTTGTATTGAACCCTTGTAAAGGTCTTCCATGGCTTCCCGTTGTGCACGAGATCTTTTGGAACCAATATACATCTCTCTTTCCTCTGCCTGTGAAGAATTAATAATACCTTGAGATTGTTACTATTCAACAATGTTTATTTCCTCATGTTCATTTGACACATTTTGTGGCCAAATAAATGGATTTTTCAAAGGGATATCTTCATTTATTGTTGTTGAATTGATATCACTTTGATTATTGAAAAATGACTCCCACCAAACTGAATCAACAATGTCAAAGTACTCATATGTATATCTAATAAATTTTTTAATTTCTTCTAGGCAATAAAAATAATTTATATCTCTATTCTATCTGCATGCATTATGAACTTGACCAACTGATTGTAATAATAATATTTTTGATGCAAATATTGGATGATCTGGAATGAACTTCAAAAATTCCAAACCTGATGACGGTGCCCATTCTGGAATAGTTGAATACTTCTTGCCCCATATTAGTGTTTTCCCATCAATATTTTTGATACGAAATTGATGTTGGAAGCTAATGGCATTAGGTTTTTCAATGCATTTCTCCTCAGCATGTGATCCCAGAATAAACCTTCGCATGTCAACAATTTCTTCCAACACATCAAGAGTAGGCTTTGGCATGTATGATTTCTTAATACATTCAATTAATGATGGCAAGCTCCCAACTTCCTTCCTCCTCAATGTGACTGAAAAACGGCTGAACATTTGATTAATATGGTCATGAGTGTGCCCAACAAGAAAGAAACCAACCTTTACCTTCCGAAAAATTCTAAATTCAACAAGCATGTTTAGATATCCAAAAAAAACCTGATTTTTGTTTTCACGGCAAGTGTTGTCCAATTGTAGATACAAAACTTTAGGAAGATTACCAAACCAATGAGAAAGCACATCATCAATTATGGTTATTGTCAGATTTGCATCATTATGAATATTTGGAGCTGTGAAGTACACCCTTGGTAACATTTTCCCATTGAAGACCATACAATCGACCAAGTGGTACTGAATAAAATTTTCCTCCTGTAAATTTTTGGGTGTGCAAACAAAATTTGGTAAAAGTGTTTTCTTCTGGTCCATACCATCAATTATCAAACCCAAATATTTATTCAGATTATCATAACACTTCTTTAGATGCTTGTAAAACTTTTTCCTTTCAGTTGTTTGTTGTTCGCAATGCTCTTGAAGTTCTTTGAAAATTGAATCTACACAACATAAAAGAAAGCCATTAAGAAATACGTTTTCATAGTTGATGACTATACAATTTTAAAAGTTAAAGTTATGAAAGCTTATCTCTTTCTAATTGTTCAAATTTGTCCCTTTTTGATTTAAGAGAAGGACATGTATTGAAAATCCCCATCCTTGTCTTCTTAGGAATATGAACATTGTTGAATTCTTTCTTCCATACCTTCACAATATATTGATATGTAATAAAATGACCATGTCCCTCAACGCCTTCTGCATATTATTTGTATGAGTTGTAGATTTCTAGTCTTGAAAAATTATCTGGAATATCTATTATCTCTCTATTTGGCACACATTCTCCATGCTTTGAAAAGAAATCTTTCATCCGTGACATTGCAATATTTGATAATGGCCCAAATTGTCGTTTATGATGTACTTTTGAATAAAATGATCCTTTTCCAAATTTCTTGGATTCTTGAGAGACAAAAATTATCCATCGAATGAAACATTTTGAAAGCCTTTCTACAGATAAATAAAGATCCAATATGATAATCATAACCTAACAATGTATATTGAATTCACCCAACTAAATATGAATTTTGCATGCTTTTATTCATTGACAAATATATCTTCCTTTTCTCTAATGAAAATTTGAAATCCATATGTTTCAAGCAATCTTTTGGACAACATTCACTTGAAATGAGAGTGCTAATGGAACTTCTTCTCATCATATATTCTACTCTACCCCTTGTATAACTAGAACATCTTGCATTGATACGAAAAGGTCTGCTCCTACTCCTCAATACAATATTTCTTGGCAACATCTCCATCATTAGATCATCATTTGTATATGCATTTTCATCATCATTCTGAGGAATGCTATCCACATTATGGTTAGCTATTCTTTTCAAATACTAACTTGGAGGATATTATTCATCTTCCCCTTCTTCAGTGCTACTGTTATAGTCCTTAGAATTGGGACTAAATGGAAAATTTGACTCGATGTTTATTGGATATTCTTCCTCATGTGCATTGTCAGTGCTGCTCTCATAGTCCATAGAGGTAGGAGTACGTCGAAAATGTGACTGTTTACTTGCTGAAAATGCTACATCCTGTCCTTTGGCACTGCTACTCTCATAGTCCTTAGGATTAGGACTAAGTGCTTCATCCTGTCCTTCATCACTATTGCTCTCATAGTCCATAGGATTAGGACTAAGAGGACACTGTGACACTCCATTCTTTTGAAAATTTTCATCATGCTCTTCATCACTTTTGCTCTCATAATCCACAGGGTTAGGACTAAGTGGACATCGTGACACTCCATTGATTTGAAATTCGTCATCATGCTATTCATTGCTACTGCTCTAGGACTAAGAGGACACCGTGACACTCCATTCTTTTGAAAAATTTCATCATGCTCTTCATCACTGCTACTCTCATAGTCCATAGGATGAGGACTAAGTGGACATCGTGACAGTTCATTCTTTTGAAATTATTCATCATGTTCTTCATCACTGCTGCTTTCATAGTCCATAGGATTAGGACTAAGTGGACACTGTGAAACTCTATTCAGTTTGAATTCTTCAGCACTGTTGCTCTCATAGTCCATAGGATTAGGACTAAGAGGACACCATGAGACTCCATTCTTTTGAAAATTTTCATCATGCTCTTCATCATTACGGCTCTCATAGTCCATAGGATTATGACTGAGTGGACACCATGACACTCCATTCTTTTGAAATTCACCATCATGCTCTTCAACACTGCTACTCTCATAGTCCATAGGATTAGGACTAAGAGGACACTATGACGCTCCATTCTTTTGACATTTTTCATCATGCTCTTCATCTTTGCTTCTCTCATAGTCTTTAGGATTAGGACTAAGTGGACATTGTGACACTCCATTCTTTCGAAAATCGTCATCATGCTCTTCATCACTGCTGCCCTCATAGTCCATAGGATTAGGATTAAGTAGACACCATTCCACTCCATTATTTTGAAATTCATCATCATGCTCTTCATCACTGCTACTCTCATAGTCATAGGATTAGGACTAAGTGGACATCGTGACACTCCATTCTTTTGAAATTTGTCATCATGCTCTTCATTATTGTTGCTCTCATAATCCTTAAGATTAGTACTAAGTGGAAACCGTGACTCTTTATTTATTTGAAATTCTTCATCCTCTCTTTCATTAGTGCTACTCTCATAGTCCTTAGGAGTAGGACTAAGTGGAAGAATTGACTTTCTATTCATAGTGGAAGAATTTCCGTTATATTCATCAATATGAATAGAGTTGTTACATGACGAAGATGTTGATGCTTCACAAAGTGAAACTTCACTATCAAAGGAATCCATCTCTTTCAAATAGAAGAGGTTGAATGATACAAATGCAGACTCTGCTAATGATATTATATAACATAAAGAATGAAATTTTCCCTCCAAAAATTTTCGCCAAATTTTTTCCCTCCAAAAATTTTGCTTCATGTATTTCCCTCCATTATTTTATTCTACAATTTATTGAAAAATTTTAACTAATTTTTTTTTTTTTATGAAATAAATATTTAAATTTTAAATTGTAAACTAAATCTTTTACCTAAATTGATTTAACAGTTAAACTATATAATATTTACTAGACAGTTGAATGTTTTTTTTTTTAATTTTTATAATACCTTCTAAAACAAATTAATCCCACATTCACTGCGCTATAAAACAATTCCATAATATTTTCTTTATCATAGTTTCCTATATTGCCATAAAAAAATTTAACATGTAATTTTTTTTTTTAAACAAATTAATTCCACATTAACCGTACGGTAAAATATTTCCGTAATTTCACATATATAATAAATTTCATTATCACTATTACTCACATCACATCAAGGTTTTCCAAGGTTCGTTAAAAGACTTGGAGCAAATTTGTGGAGCAGCTACATTGCTATCAACAACATATTCAACGGAGGATTCTCACATTTGAAAGGTTAGTTAATTTTTCTACTTTGCAAATTTTAAAATTAAATAAGTTTAATGAAGTTTATTATTTTTTTTTATATTAAAAATTTTGGTGGGCCAAATTTACCCACTATGTCCGTAGTTGGCATGGTGGGCCTGGTAATGCTCATGGCAGCCAAACTGGCCCATAGGTTAGGGGTGGTGGGGTTGGCTACCCAACACCCTACCCTACCCCGGTGGCTCAACGGCCTATGGGGTTGGTGGGGTGATTCTGATACCCTGCCCTACCTTGGTGGCTCAACGGCCTTCGAGGGTAGCAGGGCGATTCTTGGAATCGCCCTGCCACCCTTGCAGGCTGTTGCGTCGACGGTGTGGGGCGGAGGGCTGCAGACAGTGTTCGCCCCACCCCAACGGCCCAGCGGCCTACGGGGGTGGTGGGGTGATTCCAGGAATCACCCCGCCACCCCGCGGGCTGGGGCAAAGGTGGTCCACAGCCCCCTGCCCCACCCCCGCAGCCCAACGACCTGTGGGAGTGGCGATCGATTCCGGTAATTGCCCTGCCACCCCCGCGGGCCGTTGGGTTGTCGGGTTGGGATGGGGCTAGGGTTCGGGGGGTGGGGGAAAGTTGTTGGGCCGCTAGGGTGGGCTAGGGGGGTCAGACCCAATGGCTAACTCGGTTGGTCGACCGATTTTCAAGTTGCGGCAGCAGAGCGATGTATTTTTTAAATTTCTTATTTTTTTTAATTGTTATGGTTTATAAAATTAATTATCATTTATCATTTTTGTTGTTAATTTAAGTTATTATTTTTTTGTGATTTCCTGATTTATATGTGTCTTTTTTTCAGGAAAATGGCATCAAAGAAGATTTCTGTGAATCTATCTAGTCCAAAGACTCTTAAAGGTGGTTCTTCAAAAAACATTGGTGAATGAACCGCACCTGAGCTGATGGCTACAAATCTTTCAAGTGCCTCAAATGATAAGAATATGATTTCATATTGGACGTAATCAAAAGAAATGAAATTTCCATCAAATGTCTGGTATGTGAAAGAAAGAGAAAGCCAAAATGTGTAGATATATCTATATGTTGATATACCTAATGATAATGGAATTTATGAGGTGATGGGAAAGGTCATAGACATGTTCGGTACTGGACAGTGAAGTTGTTTACATGCTTACAAAACCGCCCAAGTCACATGAAAGGATTAAATACTAGTTATCATATTCATTGTATGACATGAGAGAGGTATCTACAAAGTTGTGTAAACAAATCGTAAATGAGATGACACAAAGTATCGTAAGTATTGATGTTGATATTTTTGTTTTTCTTTCTTGTAACTATCTCACTATATTTTTATAAATTTGTTTTTATTGACATATGGTATTTTGTTTTGCAGAACTTTGTTGAAAGTTGTTCAATTAGGTTAGGAGGCATTCATTTCATAGAGCATGATATTATGAAAGTTGTCAGCATTTTCTACTCAGTGTCAGAAGAAGATATGGCAAACAAGAAAAATGTAGTAAATCATGATGCTACAAAACTACATCCAAGGGATCAGGAAAAAATTCCTCTAATGGATAAATCTAGCAAAGGTAGACAAGTTACTTTTGAAGATGAGGAAGTTGAAACTAGTAGTGAAGAATATGTTGTCATTATTGAGGATGACATTGGAATTGAGAAGCGCCGTAAAAGACCAAAATTAACATTTCCCAAGAATAAATCTGTTCCAGTTAATGACGAGAATGTTATGAGGAAGAAAAGTAAAGTTAAACATTATGAAGTAGTCATTACCAACAGTCAAAAACCTAGTCAAACTTCAAAAGAAAGCAGAGAAATCATGACACGAAGAGCTGATTTAGAGGATGGCATTATCAAAACAAAAAAAAATGCCATTCGAAACAACTTGACAAAGAGAAACTTAATTGAGGGTGGTCATACATTTCAACTTAATGTCAGACAAATCTATAAGGCAAGTGAAGGACAATGTAAATATCAAATTAGAAAGTCACACCATCTACATGTTCAC
Organism: Pinus taeda; assembly: GCA_000404065.3. Taxonomy (NCBI): domain Eukaryota; kingdom Viridiplantae; phylum Streptophyta; class Pinopsida; order Pinales; family Pinaceae; genus Pinus; species Pinus taeda. The sequence continues at coordinate 13,151 of APFE031112636.1, forward strand.
AACTTGTAGACATTGATGAGGTACAATCCATATGCTCATGTGGTTAATTATGTGCTTCTTGTGGATCCAGTTCAAGTTCCCAACAAAGAAGCATTTGATAAGTCAAAATGTTTTTAATACAATTATTATGTGCTTGGGGGCAACTATTCTCTAGAAGCTCAAAGATAAATGATGGAGGAATATCCCAATAACCCATGTTTTGAAACAATGAAATGTATCATTTACGCTAGTTTATTAGATACAAAAGCAAAGTTAGTGGCATGGGACCATAATTCAGATAATGAATATAGGATGTCTATGACCTTCATCCAAAGGATTAGATTTATTCATAGTGAATTTGAAGAAAAATGTGGTGGGGATAGGATAAATGTTACTGTAGATTTCTGAAAGGAATATTGTATGGAAATAGGCTATCAAATTGAAGAGAAAATCAATTCAAAAGGCAAAAAAGGCGGCAAAGTTAGTGATTTATTCAGAGGTGTTGATAACATTTTCCAGTTGGCATTTAGAACTTGAGAGATATGGGAGTTGATTTATGAGATTTTTAGCATGTGGGAGAACATTGGCATTAATGATCCAGATTTAAATAGGAACACAACAAAGTACAAAAATAACCATAAACACAGAGATGTAGTGGAAAGAATACTTCATTTCGTTAATGTAAAATACTGAAATATGCTTACAAACAGAAATGGAAATAAACTAACTAGGGCAATGGTAGCTTATCTCTGAGAAGAGATGTGGTAGCTACATGCTTCTGAACTGTGTTACAATGAGGCTCGAAGGCCTATTTATTGTTGAGAAATAATGGAAAACTCAAAACATTCAAAAACCTAACCCTAGAAAATGAAACAACAAACTGTGGGCCCTGTTTGGTTAAATTGGTACATCAAATTCCCAGAGTCGTAACTTTGGCATACGATCTCCATTTGACGAGCACAATATCTAGTTAGAAGGATCTATCCAAGAACTACAACTTTGGGAAGAGAAACATCAGTCCATGTCCCAATATTGCTCCCATTTTTCCCAAAAGATGTCGTTCAGGGCCTCAAAATGGCTCCGGAAGTTCAGGACTTGAAAAACTGCTAAAAATAGTAAATTGTGCTACAATTAAGGAAATTGAAAAGCTGAAAGAAACAATGGTGGGGGTCTAAGTGGACCTGGTGGGTAGCCACCAATATCCACCTAGATCAATTAAAAACCAGAAGGTCTTAAGGTCTAAACCATTGATATGTAGCAATAGTAAATCAAGTCCTGAAATGAAGCAGCTTCCAACGGATATGACTATCACACCTTGGAGAGCATTGCAAGGAGTGAAGGATGAAAAACTTGTCAAAGCAATATTATCTTGAATTATTTTTATTTATTTCTAGATTATAATTTTATTTTAAATATAACATATTTTTCTTGGTAGTAATTGTTATACATATCATCATATTAACTTTTTAAACTTTATCTATGCAGTCACAAGGTTTACATGAAAATTCAAGAACAAATGGTTAAATTGTTGAATGAAGATAGTTGGGATGATGTTGTACACAACTATCCAGATTCAAGTTCTTCATCAACATTAATTTTATTTTATTTTATTTTATTTTATTTTATTTTTATTTTTTTTATATTGCATTTAAAAAGGTATGTTGATTTATATATTCATTTTTATTTATCTGTATACTATTTTTAATTTATAAATTACACATATATTTGTTTATTTTATAAAAGATGAAGAATGATGCAAATGGATCACCAGATAGTTTCAAAACCTTTATTGAAAAAATTAAGATCGAAAGACTGAAGAAGCAACATATTAACAATGTTGAACTTGATCCAACTCTTACTCATTTCATTTGGAATGGGATTGACACTATTCAATATCAAGTAATACAAGGCGACTGTGAAGATATTGCTAAACTCATATCTAAAAGGGATTATGACCTAGCTATTGTAGATATTCCCCATGGTTTCAATATTCCAAACATTGACTATGATAGTGACCCTTATACTTATCAAGCTCTTAGTAAAGTGGTTGTGGGATTTCTACAAGTCATGTCATCACCATTATGGAGATTTGTGACATTTCATTTAAACACATAATTGGCAATGTTATTGTCAAGCTTCAAGGGGAAAACAAATTCAATGATACAACTTACATGGTAAGACGTTTAAAATGTATATTTGATTAATGTTAAAAAATTAATTTATATACATGTTAATAGAACTTTTACTATTTCATGTTACAGGAAAAAGTCAAATCTTCTTAACCATGAAGATCAACTATTTATAAATGATTGTGCGTTCATCCATATTGATAGTTGGGCAAAAGATGATAACTATATGTCTATGACTTTTAATCAGGTAGATGGAAAGAGTCATAGCCAAATACTGACTTACGATGCTGTTGTGAGAAAGCTAACATATGAAGACAAAGAAGCAAAAGGAGAGATAGTTAACAATTATCAAAAACCACGGTTAGTGATTAACTATCTTATAAACATATGTTCAAATGAAGGAGATTGGGTTCTACATTTATTTTCTGGCTCAGGTAAGTTTTATTATATGGAATTGAATTTCAATATGTTATTTCTTAATTTATATGTCATTGTTCTAATTTACTTCATTATTTCTTTTGTGCTTGATGATTAGGTACAACATTAGCATGTTGCTTTCAAAAAGAAGAAATTGCATTGCCATTGAAAAAGATCCAATACAGTGCAATTTTATTCAACAAAGAATTAATGATCTTCAATTTCTTCCAAATGCAATGCAAGAAATTAGGTTGAAAAAAGGGGACTTTAGTGAATCACGTGTGGCAACAAAAGAAAAGGAACCCCAACCACCATTACACGAAATGATTGAAAAGGCATACATTAAGAGATTCGCAGACATCAAAGATCCATTAGAAGAGGAAAATGAAAAAAATGAAGCACAAAATATTGTGGAAGAAGACAATGATGAAACTCTAGAGGACGAAGAGTTTGGATTACGAGACATTGTTGATTAAATTTAAGTTATTCTTGGAAATCAAGATCATTTTCTATAACTATTAGTTAGTTATACTTGTAATGTTTTGACTTTGATATTTTATGAGAAGAATAAACACTCAATTAAGGTTGTTATGCATTCAATATTTGTATTATGTGATTTTCACATTATTTTTATGTTAATCATTATTTTTCGAAAAACACAGTGATTATTATTATTATTTTGACATGAAATTTATAAGAGAAATTATTATTTAACCATTTTTAGTTAAATTTTTCCTGTAAAAATTGTGATTTTGACATGTCATTTCTAGCAAAAAACTACAAAAAATTATAAAAACGTGTAGTTTTTTACTTATATTTATGTTAAAAAAGGTTATTTTTATGTCAATTGTTAAAAATTATTGTTTTTTAGAGACAATTATTTCATGTGGATTGAAAAATTAATTAACATGTATTAAATTATGTAGAATATCGAAAATTCAAAATATCGACCTTCTTTAAATATGCAAAACAATAAAAACCTCACTACAAAAAAAATAAATAAAATAAAAACAAAAAAATATGAAGAAGAAGACCACTTCAAAAATTATTAAATTTAGAAAATAATTACTTACAATTCATACATTAGAAAATTTGAAGTCAAAAAATAGGTCTTTTAAAACAAGGGCCTGATGCAGAATTACCACTTTTCTAAATCAGCATGAAAATCACTATCATTCTAAAACGTAATGTAGATAAAAAAATTTAAAGTGTCAAAAACTATGCTCTAAAAAAAACACGTGTGTTCTGCATCACCCCTTTTCAGAATCAGGTCACTTTTTTGCTATGTCTACGAAATGGGTAACAATATCAATTCCCGTTTCAAAGTTTACATTGTTTAGAGCATATGTTAGTGCTAAACAAAAAGAACAAATTAGAATATAAAGAACCTAATGTAATTAAGAGATGAACATGCGTATATAGAAGATACTTACCTGTAGCTTACCTCTGCGGCATCATTTTACTACACCTTGTTCTTTGTTGCCCTAGAAAGTCTAGTCCTTTGCACCCCTTGGCAACACCTGATCTAGTTTTTCTTGCCTTGTGGGAGTACGGTATTTAATCTGATGTATCTCTGTGATTTCAGATCCCCAACATGTGATCTTTAGTCCTATTGAAGCCCTCTAAATCTTCCTTCCAATGCCATAGGTCTAACCCGATTTGGACTCTTCAAGGCAAAGTTATGCCCAATCGCTCACATTGACCTAATTATGGACTAGTTTAGTAGAGAGAACTTGTATGGCATGCCACATGTCACTGTTTCCTCCTTCAACTCTGAAATTGATACACATAAAACTAAAGTCCATGCACTATCTGCCACTTTTTATAGCATTCCAATCCTCTTCTCAAAGAGAGAGTTATGATGAGTTTCCCACAGTCACTTTGAGATGAAATTCAACAGCCTACAAGAACCCTAACTTCCACATATCATATCTCTGAACATATAGCGAATCAATATCTGAAATTCAGTCATGATGTTCATCACGATTGCGAATCAAATAAGTTTTATTTTCAAAATCTAAGACTTCACATAAATGAGTTATAGCACAAAGGCCATGATCACTACATATGGAGGATATATGAGATTTCTTTTTATAGAGTTGAGAGGGGCTTCTATAGAGAATGTTAGAGGGATTTAAGGAGCTTACAAAACTATTAATGAATTATTATTCAATGACCAAAACCAATTATGAGTGACATGCCACAACCCCATAGGGTTTTAGCCCACTAACTAGAGTTACTAACTTCAAACATCAATATCTTTCAAACCATGAAGAATTACTTGGTGTGCTATATATCAACAGAAACATCTCGACGATTAGAATCTATCTAGAAGATCCTTGACTTAAAATAGAGTAAGTTGTCAAGTTAAAATTCTCTTGCAAGATCAGGGTATCCCCTGGTGTTGCTTGGGTTAACATCAATGACAACCTCAGATCATCTTTAGATCAACAATCTGCCCCTTTGGAATTGATGGCAACACATGTAATCCCCCTGCGATTAGGGCACCTCTTCCTACTTCCTTCGCTCCACCTTTGACATCAATGGAAAAGGATAAATCCCTCTTCACACATAACCATCTTGCGAACCTGTACACACTTGCACTCCCCCTTTATTTTATGAATAAGGAAAATCTAATGAGAACTTGGGAGAATCCTAAGCTTTTGGTGAAGATATTCAAATGCTTCACAAGGTAAAGGTTTAGTGAAGATATTAATGATTTGTTTTCCTGTACCAACATATTCAAGTTTGATATTCTTTTCAGTGACTTGTTCTCCAACAAAATTATATTTTATCAGAATGTGTTTTATTTTTGAATGCATGATAGGATTCTTGGAGATTTTTATGGCACTGGCGTTATCACAGAAGATGGGAATATGCTCACTAAATTTCACTTGAACATCTTTCAAAGATTTTTTCATCCAAATGACTTGAGTATAACAACTTGCTACTGCAATGTATTTTGCTTCCGCTGTAGATAACAAGATTGAGTTTTTTTTTGCTCAACCATGATACGCGACAACCACCTAGATAGAATGCTGCTCCACTAGTACTCTTACGATCATCAATGCTTCCTTCCCAATCTGCATCTGTAAAGGCTTGAATAATGAGATTGTTTCCCTTGGGATACCACAAGCCATATTGTCTTGTGCCCTTTAGATATTGAAGAATTCTTTTGACAGCAATAATATGTGATTCTTTTGGTGCTGCTTGGAATCTTGCTACTTGTCCAACTGCTTGCATAACATATGGTAGGGAGGATGTTACATATAGAAGACTACCAATCATAGATCTGTACAACCTCTGATCCACATCCTTAGATGAGTCGTCTATGCTCAATTTGCACCCTGTTACCATTGGAGTAAGGATGTGTTTGCAATCTTCCATTTTGAATTTCTTGAGAATTTCCTTGATGTACTCGGCTTGACATATAAATATTCCTTTCTCTCACTCAGATATTTGAAGCCCTAAGAAGTATGTCAACTCACCAAGTAAAGACATCTCGAACTCACTTTGCATCTTTGTAGCAAAGTTCTTACTTAGTCGATCATCAGTGCTACCAAATATTATATCATCCAGATATACCTCAACGATTGTTAAATTATCCTTATCTATTTGTATGTAAAGATTGCTATCAATAGTACCTTTCTTAAACCTTTGTTGACGTAGATATCCATCAAGATGAGAATACCATGCTCTGGGAGCTTGCTTGAGACCATACATAGCCTTATTTAACCTGCAAACATAGTCTTCTTTTTCTGATAGTAGAAAACCTTATGGTTGTTCGATGTAAACTTCTTCTTCTAATTCTCCATTCAGAAATGCTAACTTAACATCCATTTGGTAGATTTTTTTTTTTCTTGAACATGCATAGGTGAGAAACATCTGGATGGCTTCCATTCTGGTAACTGGTGCAAATGTTTTGTTGAAATCAATTCCTTCCACTTGTGCATAGCTTTTTCAAACCAATCTTGCTTTGTTTCTGGTAACCTGTCCATCCTTATTCAATTTGTTCCTGAACACCCATTTAGCCCCAATGACATTTTTATCTTTTGGTTGTGGAACTAATTCCGAGGTGTTATTCTTCTCGATTTGATCCAATTCTTTATTCATAGCTACTACCCAATGTTCATTCTGTAGCTTCCTCAAAACTACTAGGCTCAAAGGTTGCTAGAAAAGCAATGTGAGCTTGTTGTGATGAACGAAGTTGTTGACCTTTTCTTGTTCCAATTCCTTGATTTATGTCACCAGTGATTTGATTTGATGGATGGTTCTTTTGAATCTATTCTTTTTTTCTCTTTGGAGGAGATTCTTTTTGTTGTTCCTGTATATCTTGTTGATCATTATTTTCTTCTTCATGGTTGACAGTTGCTTCTTGTTCTAGAATTTTCTCTATACCATTTTCAGCCTCTATCTCAAGTTTCAAATATTCTAGATCCTCATCATTATTCATTGGAACACTATCTTCGTCAAATGTACATTTATGCTCTCCACTATCTGTTTTCATCTTAGATTATAACATTTATAGGCCTTTATTTTGCATGAGTAACCAACAAAGATACCTTCATCAACACGCGATTCAAACTTACCCAAATTTTGATCTTCTCTTTTGATATAACATTTGCTTCCGAAGATTCTGAAATATTTTACATTAGCCTGTTTTCCTGTCCATAATTCATATGGGGTCTTATTGAAATTATCTCTGACAAAACTTCTATTGATAATGAAGTCTGTTGTATCAATTGCTTGAACCTAGATTTTTCATCCAATTTTGAGTCCTTCAGCATTGTTCTACCCATTTCCTGTATGATTCTATTCTTTCTTTCAACAGCTCCATTTTGCTGAGGTGTTCATGCTGTTGAAAATTGTCTTTTTATTCCATTTTAGTCACAGTATTGCTGAAATAATTTAGAAGTGAATTTTGCACCATTATTTGATCTTAGACACTTTATTTTTAAATCAGTTTCATTTTCGACCAACTCCTTGTAGATCTTAAAGCACTCAAATGCTTCATATTTTTTCTTTAGGAAACTGATGGCTATCATCCTAGTATAGTCATATATCATTAACATGAAATATAATTCTCCATCTAAGCCTTTTCTTCCCATAGGACCACATAGATCAGTATGTATCAATTGCAATGGATGTGATGCAATGTGTTCTTTTTTTTTAAATCGAAATTTTGTCTACTTTCTATGTCGACAGGCCTCACATAGTGTGTTGGAAGGTTTTGAGATTTTTGGCATTTCTCGTACTCCTTCCTTTTTGCTTATCCTGACAAGATTGTCAAAGTTTATGTGAGCCATTCGTTTGTGCCATAACCAACTTTCATCTTCTTTAGCTAGTAGACATGCTTTAGTTGCTTCATCTAGAACATATATGTTGTTTGGAGCTTGATTTGTTGTAGCCACAATTTTACCATACCTACCTTTCTTGATTTCACATTTTTTGGAGTTGAATAGCATTGTGTGTCCTTGATCACACATTTGTCCAACACTGAGTAGATTGCGATTCATGTTTTCAACCAATAGAACATTCTTTTCTAGAGCATCTTTGCTTCAGAGACTGACGATACTTGATCCTATAAAATTTGAAGATCCATCATTTTGAAAGGACACGGTTCCATCCTTTTTCTCTTTCAGAGATACAAATTTCTTTCTATCTCCAGTCATATGCATTGAGCAACTGCTATCAACATACCACACATCTTTGTTGTTTTGAGCCTTGAGAGTGAGAGCATAATTATCAGTGTTCTTCTTCTTCCATGTTCGTTCGTTATGTGGCTTCGAATATTCTTCCAGAGGATTTTCAAGTCTGTAGTCTCTAGCTATGTGTCCAAAGTTTCGACATTTGTAACATTCAATATTACTTCTTAAACGTTCAAAACTATTAATTTTTCATTGAGCCTAGGGAGGTTCATATTTGACAGATCTCTTGGACTTGTATTGGTTCCTAGGGTACGTGTGACATTTTACAGCTTTATGGCTAAATTTTCCACATGAATAATAATAGGCATGAAAAATATGTTGGTACCTAGATGGAAATCTTCATCTGGGAATTGTCTTCCAAGGCTATTTTTGCAAATCTTTTTCAATGAAGTCTACATGCCTCTCAGATCTCATAAGTTCATTGTATTTTGTTGTAGAAGGTCCTACTTCTTCTTCTTTGTAACCATGCCCAGTTATGTCATTGTAAGAACGTTGATTGTTGATGAGTTCCTCCAACGCCCTTGAGTTGTTAAAATAGTTTTGGACAATTTTTCCCTTCTTCACTTCCTGATGCAATGAGACTACTTTGGCTTCTAAATCTTCCCTTTTTCAGTTTATTTCTTCCAACTTATTTTGAAGTGACTCTTCAATACATTTATGTTCTTCAACTTCAATTTCGAGGCCTTGACCTTGTTCTTCAAGAGTATTGGAATGGATCTTCTTAGCCTTGAGATATTTTATAAGCTTGATTGCCTCCTTAGAAAATTCTTCTATGGTCAACCCTTCTTCTTCATTGTTTGATACCTCTTGTTTATTGTGCTTGGCCATAAATAATACTATCTCATTGGCTTCTTCTTCACTGTCACTATCTTGATCGGATGATGAGATATCTTCTTTAGAGAGAAAGTTCCTTTTGAATATTTTCTTCTTGCCTTGCTTGTTGAATTTCTTAAATCATTTCTTTCCTTTTGAGAAACATATCAATGGAAGTTTACCTTTGAATTTTCCCTTACCAATTCTTAGTTTTCTCATAAAGTAAGCATATTCTCCATCTAAAAAACCTTCTTCAACATCTTCCTTTTCTTCACACTTGTAGGTATAGGTGCAGGTCCTTGCCTTTGAAGGTTGTTTGTCCTGATTATGAGAAGTACCCTCTTCTCCATCAAGTCTCATTTCATATGCTATGAGAACTCCATGTAATTCCTCTTTGCTGAGTTTGTCTATATTTTCACTGTATTCTAAGGCCAATACCTTTGGGTTGAATCTTCATGGTAACATTCTAAGAATCTTTCGTATAATAGTCTTCTCATCAACATGCTCTCCTAATCCTTCCAGAGTGTTGGTTATTTTGTCAACGTGTTGGAAGTGTGCAACAATGTTGTCATCTTCTTTCATTTTGAGTTGCTCAAATTTTTCTCTATAGATTTGAAGCTTTGCTTCTTTGATATTTGAGTCACCTACATATATATTCTCAAGCTTTTCCCATAATTTTTTGGTGGTTTTACAACCCAACACCTTAGGATAAGCAGATTCAATAAGTCCATTGATAATAATATTATTTTCTTTTGCATCATTTACCAAACTCTTCTTACATTGTTCATCCGATGTTGGTGTAAAGCCATTTTGAACAGTGTGCCATACTTCGTAACCTTGTACCAAGAGATAGACCTCCATTCTTCTTTTCCAGAGTGCATAATTATTGTCCTTGAATAGAGGTACACCATTCTTGGTATGCTTCATGATCTCCTTCCAATTGTTAAACTCCTATTGAAGGAACCAAGCTCTGATACCAATTGTTGGAAAATTCTTTTTTTTTGGGGGGGGGGGGGGGGTGGGGTGAATCAATATGCCTTAGCAATTAGCACTTTTAAGTATTTTCAGAGCATTATTTAATCTTTAATTATCATTAATATTTATGCAGTAATAATAGTGAATAAAAGTACATAGGAGGCACAAAAATTTTAGGTGGAAAACCCCCTTCGGGTCAAAAACCACCAAACTCTTTTCTAATAATTCTTTAATCTTCAACTCCAATTGGAAAGAAAGCTCCAAATACCTAGAATCTAGAAAACCATTCTTCTCTAGTGCCCATTGGATGGACACTCCAATGCATGAGACTCCTTAGTAGCCAACTGAACGAATTCCCCAACACCCAATGAGCTACAACTCACCCTAGCACCACCCTACCACCCTAAAGTTTTCATAGGCTTGAACCTATTGGTGACTTCATGCACCAACCTAGCACCACCCTGCATGCTATAGAAGAATAAAATAAGAATGGACTCCTGTACCAGGAAAAATGGTCCACTCTACAATGATATAGAATGATGTAGAAGAAGAAGACACACTAGACCATAACCCCAACTATGACACAACCACCTAATGATGATCCTAGACCTCCTGACATTGCCTCTTCAACTCTTGGCAGATAGACACTTGTACAACTTTTACAAAGATGCTTTTACAATGACTTTGTACAATGATACTTTTACAATGTCTGCATGCAGTGCTGCCCACTTGAAGACTTCATGTGGTGAACTTCTTACTGTTGTTCTACACCTTGATTGCTACTCTTGTCATGCTACCCTTTCTCATTCTTCAAAACATTAGATTATGCATTAAGTCTTCTGTTGATGAATATATAATACCTACAAAATGTCTTCAAGGAAATACCCATGACACGATAATAGCAAACCTTACCTCATCCTGTAGAGCATATGTCCGTGCACTATCCACCACTTTTTACAGCTTTCCAATCCTCTTCTCCGAGAGAGAGTTATGATGATTTTCCCACAGTCACTTCTTTGAGATGAAATTTGGCAGCCTCCAAAAACCCTAACTTCCACAGATCATATCGCGGAACATATAGCGAACCAAGATTTGAAATTCGGTCATGACATTCATAAGGATTTCAAATCAAATGGGTTTTAATTTTAGAATCTAATACTTCGCATAAAGGAAGTTATAGCGAAAATTCCATGATCACTACATATGGACGATATATGAGATTTCCTTTTATAGATTTGAGAGGGGCTTCTATAGAGAATGTTGGAGGGATTTAAGGAGCTTAAAAAATTATTAATTAATGACTATTCAATGACCAAAACAAATTATGAGTGCAATGCCACAACCCCATAGGGTTTTAGCGCACTAACTGGGCTTACTAACTTCAAACATGAATTTATCTCAAACTGTGAAGAATTACTTGGTGTTCCATATATCAACAAAAACATCTCGATGAGTAAAATCTATCTAGAAGATCCTTGACTTAAAATAGAGTAAGTTTCCTAGTCAAAATTTCATTGCAAGATTAGGGTATCCCTTGGTGCTAGTTGGGTTGACATCAATGAAAACCTCAGATCATCTTTAGATCAACAATCTCCTCCTTTGGCATTGATGGCAATACATGTACTCCCCCTGTGATCAGGGCACCTCTTCCTACTGCCTCATCTCACCCTTTGACATCAATGACAAAGGGTAACTCTCCCTGACACACATTCCTCCTGTAGAAATATACACTCTTGCACTCTCCTTTTATTTTCTGAATACGGAAAATCTAATGAGAACTTGGGAGAATCCCAAGCTTCTGGCGAAGATATTCAAATGCTTCACGAGGTAAAGGTTTAGTGAAGATATCAGTGATTTGTTCTTTTGTACCAACATATTCAAGTTTGATATTCTTTTTAGTGACTTGTTCTCTAACAAAATGATTTTTTATCGGAATGTGTTTTGTTTTTAATGCATGACATGATTCTTGGAGATGCTTATGGCATTGCTGTTATCACAGAAGATGGGAATAGGCTCACTGAATATTACTTGAAGATATTGCAAAGTTTGTTTCATCCAAAGGACTTGAATACAACAAGTTGCCGCTACAATGTATTCTACTTCCGCTGTAGATAACGAGATTGAGGTTTGGGTTTTGCTCAACCATGATATGAGACAACCACCTAGATAGAATGCTGCTCCACTAGTGCTCTTATGATCATCAATGCTTCCTTCCCAATCTGCATCTATAAAGGCTTGAATAATATGATTGTTGCCATTGGGATACCACAAGCCATATTGTGTTGTTCCCTTTAGATATCGAAGAATTCTTTTGATAGCAATAATATGTGATTCTTTTGGTGCTTCTTGGAATCTTGCTACTTGTCCAACTTTTTGCATAACATCTGGTTAGGAGGCTATTACATATAGAAGACTACTAATCATAGATCTGTACAACCTCTGATCCACATCCTTAGATGAGTCGTCTATGCTCAATTTGCAACCTGTTACCATCGGAGTAAGGACGGGTTTGGAATCTTCCATTTTGAATTTCTTGAGCATTTCCTTGATGTACTTGGCTTGACATATAAATATTCCTTTCTCTTGCTGAGATATTTGAAGCCCTAAGAGGTATGTCAACTCACCAAGTAAAGTCATCTCAAACTCACTTTGCATCTTTGTAGCAAATTTCTTACTAAGTTGATCATCATTGCTACCAAATATTATATCATCCACATATACCTCAACTATTGTTAAATTATCCTTATCTATTTGTATTTAAAGATTGCTATCAATAGTACCTTTCTTAAACCCGTATTTACGTAGATATCCATCAAGATGAGCATACCATGCTCTGGGAGCTTGCTTGAGACCATACTGAGCCTTCTTTAACCTGCAAACATAGCCTTCTTTTTTTGACAGTAGAAAACCTTCAGGTTGTTCCATGTAAACTTCTTCTTCTAATTCTCCATTCAGAAATGCTTACTTAGCATCCATTTGGTAGAATTTTATTTTTCTTGAACATGCATAGGTGAGAAACATCCAGATGGCTTCCATTCTACCAACTGGTGCAAATGTTTCGTCGAAATCAATTCCTTCCACTTGTGTGTAGCCTTTACAAAGCAATCTTGCTTTGTTTCTGATAACATGTCCATCATCATTCAATTTGTTCCTAAACACCCATTTATTCCCAATGACATTTTTATCTTTTGGTCATGTAATTAATTCCCAGGTGTTATTCTTCTCGATTTGATCCAATTCTTCATTCATAGCTACTACCCAATGTTCATTCTGGTTGGCTTCCTTAAAACTACTAGACTCAAAGGTTGCGAGAAAAACAATGTGAGATTGTTGTGATGAACGAAACTTTCGACCTTTTCTTGTTCCAATTCCTTGATTTGTGTCACCAATGATTTGATTTGATGCATGGTTCTTTTGAATTCATTATTTTTTTCTCTTTGGAGGAGCTCCTTATTGTTGTCCCAATATATCTTGTTGATCATTATTTACTTCTTCCTGGTTGACAGTTTCTTCTTGTTCTAGAATTTTCTCTATACCGTTTTCAACCTCTATCTCAAGTTTCAAAGATTCTAGATCCTCATCATTATTCGTTAGAACACTATCTTCATCAATGTAACATTTATGCTCTCCACTATATGTTTTCGTCTTATATTATAGCATTTATAGGCCTTTCTTTTGCATGAGTACCCAAAAAAGATACCTTCATCAACATGCGATTCAAACTTACCCAATTTTTGATCTTCCCTTTTGATATAACATTTGCTTCAGAAGATTCAAAAATATTTTACATTAGCAGGTTTTCCTTTCCATAATTCATATGGGGTCTTATTGCAATTATTTCTGAGAAGACTTCTGTTGATAATGAATACTGTGTTGGAAATAATACTGAGAGGGGTGGTGAATCAGTATTATCAAATTCTTTTTCAATTTATACAACCATTTGCAGATTTGACTAATGAAACTTTCAGACTTATAATTTAATTTATTCTTCAGATGTTGCTAATTAATCTATGTGTTAGAGCCATATAACAATCAACAGGAATAGGAAAAATAGAGCAGACAGTCACACCAAAGAACACAAGATATAAGGTGGAAACCCAATGTGGGTGAAAACCACCTGCTGCAATATGTCTCTATCTTCTTTCAATTAGAAACTTCTTTTTACAATGATTCTGTACTGGTGCAGTCTTATACCAGTACACAGGCTTCTACTTGCAGAAGGCGACAACCTTCTCTCGTTCTCCAGATTCTCCTGGAAGGGAGCTCCAACCCCCTTAGCTCTTGTACTAGCTGAGGTACTAGTACGTAGGTGTTGACCTATTGAAGGCTTCAACCTTCTCTTTTCTTCCAGGGACCACGTTTCATAAATTTTCAGACTGGATCCATGAACATCAAATAATCATCAAGTATATGTGCATCAACCAATCTCTTTTCCACAAACAACTACTGAATCAACCAATAACTTCTCAGAATGTTGTAACCAGAAAACAATACCAATACCAAACACTAATTCTAAACCCAGAACACTGCAGCAATAGACAAAAGAAGCTAAAATATATTTCAAGAAAAGTCCACAACTTCACTAATAGAAACCTGCAGATATCCGGACTTCTGCTGAGTCGAGTCTTGCGGACCTCCGCACTTGCGCTGTGTTGGAACTGCGCACCTCCACACCAGCACCCATGTCTGGACTACGCACCTCCACACCTGAATCCGTGTCTGGATCGTGCACCTCCACACCTGCACCCATGTCTGGATTGCGCACCTATGGGTATAGACAATTTATCAGTCTTCGCTTATACCCCCAAACTATCAGATTTATAGATCTGATCATGCGCCAAGGAGATCTCGACCCTTCAGTAGATCTGTCTTATAATGCTCAGGTTTCTTGATTCAGGTCTAGCTATAACTCACCAACCGATCACTAGTATTTTAGATCTTGTTCTTCTTAACATATTCAACACACTTGTGTACGGCCAAATGATCTCCTTTCCCTTTTATAGACTAGGCCTTACTCAAACCATGGTCTAAAACCATAGGAATCCAATACTAGGGACCCAAAACCTAGCTTCAATACTTTAGATGCAAAACCACGAACCAAAACCATAGGATCAAAAATGTCGGACTAAATACTATGGACCAACCACAATATTTCCCACGTGTGTGCATTTTTCTCTGCATGAACGTCCATGCATTTTAGGTTCGCACCTTTTGTTCGAAACACCTGCGAACATGTCCGCATATTTTCAATGGCGTACCCGCAGAACTAGCCAAGGACCGCATCTTTTTGAACAGGAACCTGCGGATATCTTATTTTCTTCATTCTTTGAGTGCCTGAACTTGTGATCTGCTATTTGAGAGAGTTGCCATCAATGACAACCGCTGTGCCATCGAACCAATCCTGTGTCATAATGCCAACAATCTCCCCCTTTGGACTTGATGGCAACCCCAAGTTAATCAGAATCATCCTCCCCCTTTGACATCAAGGGAAAAGGGTTATGCTCCCCCTGAGTACATGCTGAAATCTATGAATGAGCTCCCCCTTTGTCCATGCTCCCTCTGAGTACATGCTGAAATCTCTTCTTTGTTGAAGTGTGTTGTTCATGCTCCCCCTGACTGTAAGGAAGATTTGCAAAAAGGATGTTCTATAAGAAAGAACATGACTCCATATATCATAAGAGACCCTCCTATCATCAAAGACTCATACATACATCCATCTCCCAACCAAGTGGGAATTGACTCATCTGATACACCATGATTTGACATATGACTCAACAAAAACATTACTGCATCCATCCCAGGCATAGTGGGGAAACCAAGATAGGCCGTTACATGACCTTGATAAGAAGAAAATACAAGACGAAATTTCTACAGCAAGACTATGATAGATATCAACAACTAATCATCAGCAGCATCCGATAGTCATCATTTAGACCAACGACCATGATCTCCTTCTGCACTTGTTTCACCTGAAACCAACAACAAGTTGTGGAATTGATCCAAGATAATGCCAACAATGCATTATTAGAAGAATATATGCTCCCCCTCAACCTGTGCTAGATGGTCTCTGACAGACCCATATCGGACTCTTCTCATCCTTGCTTTTTTTTCAAGTCGACTGTACCTACATAAACTAGCGTATGTACGCATATACCCCATATGAAACATGCGTACAAGAATCTCTGAAAGATTCAACAGCAAGATGATGCGTTAAATACCCCTAGCTTTTGTCTAAGGTATTCAAATGTCTCCCTAGGCAGAGGTTTGGTGAGTATATCAGCAACTTGTTCCTTGGAGGGAACATACTCCAATTTTACCTTTTGTTCAAGCACTTGTTCCCTTAGAAAATGATACTTGATAGGTATGTGCTTAGTCTTTGAATGCATGACAGGATTTTTTGAAATACTGATTGCACTTGTATTACCACAAAAGATGGAGATAGGTGGAGTACAGGTGATTTGAAAATCTTGCAAAGTTTGCATCATCCAAAGAAGTTGTGTGCAACAAGATGCAGCAGCCACATATTCTGCTTCGGCTGTAGATAAAGAAATTGAACTTTGTTTCTTGCTGAACCAATATACTAATTTGGACCCCATAAAGAATGCACCACCACTAGTGCTTTTTCTGTCTTCCACGCTTCTTGCCCAATCTGCATCTGTATATGCATGAAGTGTGAGATCTGCATCTCTAGGATACCATAAGCCATAGTTTTGTGTTCCTTGAAGATATTTGAAGATCCTCTTGACTTCCTGAAGATGTGCTTCCTTTGGATTAGCCTGAAATCTTCTAACTATTCCCACTGCATGCATGATGTCTGGCCGAGTTCTTGTCAGATAGAGTAGACTGCTAATCATGGATCTATAGGTTGGTTGATGTACTGCTGCTGATTCATCATTAGCGCTGAGGCTACATCCTGTTACCATAGGGGTACATACCGGTTACGAGTATTCCATGCCATATTTCTTCAAGATCTGCTTTAGATACTTGGTTTGTGATAAAAAGATACCATCTTTATTTTGTTGGATTTGTAAACCAAGGAAGTATGTCAGCTCACCAAGCAAGGACATTTCAAATTCTTTTTGCATCACCAAAGCAAATTTTTGACTCATGGCTTCTTCATTGCTGCCAAAAATGATATCATCAACATACACAACAAGTATCAGCAACTTATCATTGTCAATTTTTATATATAGATTGCTATCTGTTGAGCCTTTTGAGAAACCTTGTTGATGGAGGTATTTGTCCAGATGATAGAACCATGCCCTTGGGGCTTGTTTAAGACCATATAGTGCCTTTTTAAGTCTACATACAAGTTTTGGATCATTTCCAAGGATGAATCCATCTGGTTGCTCAATATATACTTCTTCTTCTAGGTCCCCATTTAGAAAGGTAGATTTTACGTTCATCTGAAATACTTTGAACTTCTAAAATCTAGAGAGAGCAAGGAACATCCTAATGGCCTCAAGTCTGGCAACTGGTGCAAAAGTTTCTTCAAAGTCTGTGCCTTCTTGTTGCACATACCCTTTACATACAAATCTTGCCTTGTTTCTAACCACTTCTCCATTTTCATTTAGCTTATTTTTGAAAATCCATTTTGTCCCTATGACATTCTTATCTTTTGGTCTAGGAACCAACTCCCAAGTGTTATTCTTTTCAATCTGCTCGAGTTCTTCGTCCATGGCCTTGACCTAGCATTCATCTTTGCAAGCCTCTCTTACATTTTGTGGTTCAGTGGAGGAGAGAAATGCTAGATAGCTTGAAGCTTCTGAAATGGTTCTTCTTGTTTGTACACCTGCCTCTTTCTGCCCCAAAATTTGAGATTCCGGATAATTCTTCTGAATGTATCTGGATGGAGTCTTTTCTTCTATCCTTATCTGTTCTTCTGGTGCCTCATGGGTTTCTTCTTCGTCATGAATCTGATTTGATGTTGACGGATAGTCTTCACCATCTTCGAATTTTTAAGATTTTACTTGTTTAGGAGTTCTTCCTTCTTCATCAACCACTAGATCAATGCTTTCAACAATTTTGCCAAGTCTTTTATTGTAACATTTGTAAGCTTTGTTGTGGGGAGAGTAACCAAATAAAATTCCTTCATCTGCTCTAGGTTCAAACTTGCCAAGATTTTCATCAGTTCTTTTAATGTAGCATTTGCTTCCAAAATTTTTGAAGTATTTTACCGTGGGGTCTTACCATACCAAAGTTCATGAGGAGTCTGAGTGCTGTTTACTTGGATGTTAGTCTTGTTGATGATAGTAACAACGACAAATGCGGCTTCACCCCAGAAGGTTGCAGGAGTTCCAGAATCATCAAGTATAGCACGAGCCATTTGTTGAACCATTCTGTTCATCATTGCCACTACTCCATTTTGCTGAGGAGTCCTTGCAGCTGAGAATTCTCTTCTTATTCCATGTTCTTCACAAAAATCAAATAATTCATCTGAGGTAAATTCCCCTCCTTGATCGGATCTGAGACATTTGATTCTGTGATCTGATTCATTTTCAACCAAAGCTTTGAATGACTTGAACTTTTTGAAGGCTTCATCTTTATACTTCATGAGTCCTATCCAACACATCCTTGAAAAGTCATCAATGAACAATATGAAGTACTCTTCTCCTCGAGGTGACCTCTTTCTAGTTGGACCACATATATCGGTGTGAACAAGTTCAAGTGGCCTGCTAGCTGATCCTTCCTTCTCAGGGAAATTAGTTCTGGTTTGCTTACCAAATTGACATGATTTTCCTATTGTATTGTCTGGAATTCTGATGTTAGGAAGGTCATGAATTGCATGATATTTGCATGCTTTCCTTATCTGGGAGAAGCTAAGATGCCCCAATCTTCTGTGCCATAGCCAGTGTTCATCATTCTTGCTTAGATAGCATTGTTGTTCCTCTTCTTTGAATATGTATAAATTATTTGGAGTTCTTGTGCCTTTCATCACTGTTTTTCCTGTGTCAAGCTCATGAAAAAAACATAACATTTCCAGCTTTGAATTTCTTTTTCAACTGAGCAGAACCTTTAACTTTTATGAATGTAGGGGTGTCATTTCCAAATGAGACCTTCTTTCCCTTTCTAAGGCTGTATATGACTGAAGTTTTTCTTTATCACCTATCATATGTTTTGAGCATCCACTGTCAATGTACCATGGATTTTCCTGTCCTTCCACATATAAGGCTATCCCACATCTTTCTGGTTCTTACTTTTTCCATGTTTTGGAACTCGGTGGAGCTGGCTCCTTTTGAGTTGTTTGCCAAAACTTGCTTCTGCATTCAGAGTCTTCATGACCGAAATTGTTACAGATAGAACATTCTATTTCATTTTCAAGAGAAGAGAAGTTATTGTAGGTTATTTTCATGATTCCTATCATACTCCTTTGTTTTTTAGCTTCCCTAGTCATGATGGTCTTATAGGCAACACATTGAGTAGCTTTATGACCAAAGTTATGACAAGAGAAACATTGGCCATTGAAGAAATTCCAGCGATTATCAAATCTACCAACCATATGACTGTAGTTTCCAGTGACATCCATTCTTGAGCTAGAATGATTTACCTGTGGTCGATTGAAGCTTATGTTCATCCTTGAAGTAGATTGCCCCCGATTTACTTGGTAATTTGCATTATGCTTTCACTGTCGATTGTCAACTTGTTCACTTCTCCTTGCTGCATCAAGATAACTTTTGGAGGTGGATGGTTTTTGCGCTTGCTTCTGAGCTTGAGATGCTTCTTAGGAATATCCGAGACCTGTCTTGATTAGAGGAGAATGTTGCACTTTGATAATCTCATCTAAAGTTTCAGATCCTTTAGCAAATCTGAGATTGAGGGCTTTTGTTTTCTCAATTTCTTTTCTAAGTCCCACAATTTCACATTCTAACTCTTCATTGTGTTTATCTTTTACAGCAAGTTGGAATTTTAGAGTATCTATAATCATATTCTTTTCCTCTAAACACACTTTAAGTTTAGAAATTTCTTCATAAAGACCTTCTTCATTTGTAGCATCCAAGAAATCATCATCTTCAAAAGCCATCAAAAGTCTATTATCATTACCTTATTCATCTTCATCACTATTTGACAATCCATCACTGTCTTCATGCGTGTAATAGCTCTTCTTACTTACATTCTGCTTTCTGTTCCATCTAACAGGTTCCTTACCTTTGTCCAGTTTATCTTTATGAGGACATTTTGTAGCATAATGACCGACTCTTCCAAAAGCAAAGCATTTGAAAGGTACCTTACCTCTGAATCTTCCAGTTTCCCGTTGAAGGTTCTTAACAAAATTTGATTCTTCCTCTTCTTTTGACATTTGTCCTGACTCATAATAATCTCCTTTTCCTGAAGCCTTGAATGTAGCTTCTCTCCTGTCTGATGGTCCTCCTTTTCTCATTTCGTAAGCAGTTAGAATTCCATGCAGCTGTGACATGGTAAGGTTCTGTAGATTCTGCTTTTCTTCTATGGTAGAAACTTTTGAGTCAAACTTCGGAGACAAAGATCTTAGAACCTTTTCAACCACAACAACTTCTTTTATTTCTTCACCCAAGTTTTTCATACAATTTAAAATCTCATCTATACGTAGAAAATAGCTAGCCACACTTTCATCATTATGCATTCTGAGACTGTCATATTGAATTTTAAGAGTTTGTAATTTTGCTCATTTTACCTATTCATCTCCTTCATAGCTTAGAACGATCTTGTCCCATATCTCTTTTGCGCTTTTTAGCTACATAACCTTGACGAATTCTGATTGAGATAGACTTCCTAACAGTGTATTGACAGCTTTTGCATTTGTTTCATACTGCTTCTTACCAGCTGCATCTGTAGGAGTTGTTGATGGAAATGTGTATCCTGTTTCCACAATATCCCAAACTTATGTACCAAGAGATTGAAGATAGGCAGTGATTCTTACCTTCCAATAGACAAAGTTGCTCCCATCAAAAATCAGTGGCTTGATAGATGCTTCCTTTTCGTAGTAGCTCATGATGATAGATCTTCCTTCAAGTGACCAAGCTTTTCCTGAAGGACCTGCTTTGATACCAATTGTTGGAAATAATACTAAGAGGGGGGGTGAATCAGTATTATCAAATTCTTTTTCAATTTATACAACCATTTGTAGATCTGACTAATGAAACTTTTAAACTTATAATTTAATTTATTCTTCAGATGTTGCTAATTAATCTGTGTGTTAGAGCCATATAACAATAAATAGGAACAGAAAAAATAGAGCAGACAGTCACACCAAAGAACACAAGATATAAGGTGGAAACCCAATGTGGGTGAAAACCACCTGCTGCAATATGTCTCTATCTTCTTTCAATTAGAAACTTCTTTTTACAATGATTATGTATTGGTTCAGTCTTATACCAGTACGCAAGCTTCTACCTGCAGAAGGCTACAACCTTCTCTCGTTCTCCAGATTCTCCTGGAAGGGAGCTCCAACCCTCTTAGCTCTTGTACTAGCTGAGGTACTAGTACGTAGGTGCTGACCTACTGAAGGCTTCAACCTTATCTTTTCTTCTAGGAACCACGTTTCATAAATTTTCAGATTGGATCCATGAACATCAAATAATCATCAAGTATATGTGCATCAACCAATCTCTTTTCCATAAACAACTACTGAATCAACCAATAACTTCTAAGAATGTTGTAACCAGAAAACAATACCAGTACCAAACACCAATTCTAAACCCAAAACACTACAGCAATAGACAAAAGCAGCTAAAATATATTTCAAGAAAAGTCTGCAACTTCACTAATAGAAACCCGTGGATATCCGCAGTTTCGCTGAGTCGAGTCCTGCGGACCTCCACACCTGCGTTGTGTCGGAACCACGTACCTCTGCACTTGCACTCGTGTCTGGACTGCACACCTCCACACATGAACCGGTGTCTAGACCATGCACCTCCGCACCTGCACCCATGTCTCGATTGCGCACCTCCGGGTATAGAAAATTTATCACTTTGCTTATACCCCGAAACTATCAGATTTACAGATCTAATCATGCGCCAAGGAGATCTCGACTCTTCAGTAGATCTGTCTTGTAATGCTTAGGCTTCTCCTTGATTCAGGTCTAGTTATAACTCACCAACCGATCACTAGTATATCAGATCTTGTTCTTTTTAAGATATTCAACACACCTGTGTATGGCCAAATGATCTCCTTTCCCTTTTATAGACTAGGCCTTACTCAAACCATGGTCTAAAACCATAGGAATCCAATACTAGGGACCCAAAACCTAGCTTCAATACTTTAGATGTAAAACCACGAACCAAAACCATAGGATCAAAAACGTCTGACTAAATACCATGGACCAACCACAAGATTTCCCACGTGCACGCGTCTTTCTCTGCATGAAAGTCCGTGCATTTTAGGTTTGCACCTTTTGTTCAAAACACCTGCGAACATGTCTGCATATTTTCAACGGCGTACCTGCAGAACCAGCCGAGGACCACATCTTTTTGAACAGGAACCTGCGGATATCTTATTTTCTTCATTCTTTGAGTGCCTGAACTTGTGATCTACTATTTGAGAGAGTTGCCATCAAGGACAACCCCTGTGCCATAGAACCAATCCTGTGTCATAATGCCAGCATATTTTCGTATCAATTGCTTGAACCTAGAATTTTTCATCCAATTTTCAGTCCTTCAACATTGTTCTATCCATTTCCTAAATGGTTCTATTCTTTCTTTCAACAACTCCATTTTGTTGAGGTGTTCGTTCTGTTGAAAATTGTCTTTTTATTCCATTTTCGTCATAGTATTGCTGAAATAATTTGGAAGTGAATTCTCTGCCAGTATTGGATCTTAGACACTTTATTTTTAAATGAGTTTCATTTTCTACCAACTCCTTGTAGATCTTAAAGCACTCAAATGCTTCAAATTTTTTCTTTAGGAAACTGACGGTTGTCATCCTAGTATAGTCATCTATCATTAAGATGAAATATAATTCTCCGTCTAAGCCTTTTGTTCCCATAGGACCACATAGATTAGTATGTATCAATTCCAATGGATGTGATGCAAAGTGTTCTTTTGTTTTAAATCTAGATCTTTTTTGCTTTCCGTGTCGATAGGCCTCACACAGTGTGTTGGAAGGTTTTGATGTTTTCAGCATTTCTCTTACTGCTTCCTTTTTGCTTATCCTGACAAGATTTTCAAAGTTTATTTGACCCATTTGTTTGTGCCATAACCATATTTCATCTTCTTAAGCTAGTAGAAATGCTTTAGCTACTTCATCCAGAACATATATGCTGTTTGGAGCTCGACTTGCTGTAGCCACAATTTTACCATACCTGCCTTTCCTGATTTCACATTTTCAGGAGTTGAATAGCATTGTGTGTCCCTGATCACACATTTTTCCAACACTGAGCAGATTGTGATTCATGTTTTCAACCAATAGAACATTCTTGGTGTTTTTAGGAAAACTAGTGTCTTGTTGAATGACTAGCCCTCTAGGTTTGGTAGCTACCCTAGAAACAACAATTTAAAGCAATTCAACAATTTCTTCTATGTGTAACAGATAAGAGAAAGATAATGGAACCAACTTGGAACTTCTGCTTAATCCCTTGCTTGATCTCTCTCCCCTTTGACAGAGCTTGCAACTCCTCCCCGTACTTAACACACTTGGAGAGTACTTGCACAAGTACAACAACAAAGAACCATCAAAGCATTGTGATCTATTAGAACATAAACATTACAGAATCAAATATATAATGAACAAATGATAGCATTAGAAAATGATAACATTCACAATTGCACAATCACATGGAAGAAAACATGAAGAACTTTATTAATAGAAGGGAGAATTACAACCCAGTTGTCTGATTTGGCATCATCCTCCCAACTTCAATCCCTCTTCACCTCATAAAATAAAAAGATCACACCAACAATACAATTCTCTTTCCTCAATTACAAACTATCAGCACTTCCTTGTAAATCATAATATTCCATCCTTAAGATCTCTTAGATGAGGGATCCATTTATAGATGTGTGCAAGGGTGTGAGTCATCCATGGGGTTTGATTAGTGTCATTCCACTTATTACAATTGGTTCCACTTGGAGATTTCTTAGATCTCTTACTCATGCTTGGGCGAATTTAGAGAGGCAAGTGGCACAAGAGAAGTTTCTAGAAGATTCCATGAGAAACCACCTAGCAAACTGTCTCGGACATTTGTCCATCCTTGCCCATCGCACCCTATGGAAGGCCTAATCAGTATGCATCTCACCTTGGCAGTGTACCACTCAGTATGCATTGCACTTTGCTAGTGGAGCAGTGAGTATGGTTCAATTTAGGCCATTTCTGGATGGTTTCTCAGGTGGAACTTTTGGGAATTGGTGTAATCAGATGACCTTGTTCTTTTAGGGTATGAAATAATTCTTTTAGGGGTTGATGAGCCCTAGTTTATCGATTGATACCTTTGGGGTTGATGTGCCCAAATATGTCTATAATAGTTACCCCCTAAAGCATGAAGTTGTAAATATTGATGTCGGGTGAAATGCTTTATCATGAGGATCTGAAGTTTCGAAATCTGGAGCGATTTTCCCCCTCAAATTTCACCAGTCGATTTCGGGAGATCCTGTGGAAAATTTTCCGCATTGTCAGGACCAAGTAGGAGCTATCCTTGAGCTCTTCATTTTCATTCCATCTCTTCTTGATTCTGGGCGAGTTTTTCCACTTTTCTAGGCCCCTGGGGTTTCAAGATTTCATTCCCCGATCATCGCACCTAGCTTATATCGAAAGGAACGATGCATACTGAGCTGTACACTAGCCAATTAGTATGCATCTCACCTTGCTCAAAGGCAAGGTGCGATGGGTGCAAAAAGGCAACTTTACACAATGTTTTTTCATCAAATTTTTACCTGTTTTTGTTCAAATTTGGATCCTAACTCATCTTTTGTTTGCATTTTAGATATTTGTTGGATCAAGATGGTTGTCACATGGTGTGAACGAAAACATGAAGAGGAGGACATGATCACTTTACATGACCAGGGCATAGTGGATGCATTAAGAAACTGTGGCTTGCTAAAGTTCTTCTGCATATCCATCATGAGACAATAGATCAGTTTGTTGCAGTATTTTCTCAATTCTTGGGATCCTATTGACTAGGTATTCCATATCAGAGGTAAATCTATTCCTTTCACGATCAAGGATATTTATTTTCTGACGGGATTGTCAAGGCGTGGTGCCCCTCTTTCACTATTTGGATTTGCTCGTGGGGGCAAATCTGTGAAAGATTACATCTGTCAGTTCTGCAGGGATGGATCTCAACCCAGTAGAGATGGTAAGATTAATATCCGGGATGTCACTGATCGACATTTGAGGACCATTTTATTTACCTTTGCTAGATTAGCTGGTAGTGCGGCCTTACATTTAGCGAACAGATCTTACATGCAGTATGCCCTGAAATGCATGAAACCGAAGGTGTTCAATTGGTGTGAGGCAATACTTCCTGTCATAAAAGAACAATTGTCTAAAGTTAAGAATGTAAGAACCAAGAACTTTGGTTATGGATCCATATTGACTTCTTTTTATTTGGAGAGAATTCCACTGATGCAACCTCAAAACATTTCACTGGGATTGCCTGCATTGAGGGAACCACAGATGCAGAGATGGGTGGATCTTATGGCTAGACAAGCTGGCCAGTCATAGATCTCCTTCTATGATGAATTCTCCGAGTGCTTAAACCGCCAAGAGATGGTATTTGTGGAGTATCCATATTTCAGGATGGATTTCTGAGGTGATCTAGACTTGGCTTGACCAGCTAGTGAGCAGTGGAGTGCTATAGGTAAAATGATTTGACCATACATTTATTTTTTAGTTTTATAATGTTGTTGTGTTTTTTATGTTACCAATACTAATCAAACTCATATGTGCATGCAGATATTGGACCAATGCGACCAGTGGCATGCCCACGGGCGGCAGAGGACGCTCCAGCAGAAGAGGCTGTAGGGAGGGCCATCCTTCAAGATCTAGACATATCGGAGACCCTGACAGTGTTCCAGGATCAGATTGAGGGCCTCACTCTCGGCATTCAGGGTGTCAGGACCAATGAGTTACCTTTGACGTTACAGCTCCATACTACTAGCATACCGACTCGTTGGACTAGGCTCCTGTGCATGATAGCATAGGCAGTGACATGTTATCACCAGCGTCACTAGTCTAGGATGTTTTTCTGCATTCATTTTGAGTTTCTTGGTTAGATGGCCAATTTTTCCTTGGACACAAAACATTTTGTAAAAACTATAAACAACTATCTACTTTTGATGTTTGGAGTTTTATTTTTGGAACTAGCAAATGTTGATGTGAAATTCTTTCTTTACAAATGCTGCAAATGTCTATTTAACACATAGTTTTCTAATGAACCAGTCAATGTGTTTAAGTTTTTGGAAATGTGTTGATATTAAATGGAATCAAAATTCCTTTCCAAAATCCTAGCTCTTAGGAACATGTGATAAATAGATGGGTTCCGAACGGAATAAACGCTAGTGAGCTATAGAATGACGAGTTGTGAATCTAGTCTGACAATGAGTTGGCGTATGCCATGAGAAATGGCATCAGAGAGAAGTTCAATCAATGCGCTACACTCAACGATGTTTTTCGTCGATCGACCAATACATATCCTCCTGAAACTCATTAACTTTCCATTTGGAGCGAAAATGGCCCCAAGAAACAGAAGATAGGTTCTGCGTACTACGACTAGTTCCGTCTCCATACCCAACAAATGGTTCCACAAAGTCTGACATCTGCAACAAATGTCAAGTGGATTACCTAACCAAAGTGACAACTCTAAAAGAAAACACTCAAAAAAATGCAATAAAAGCATATGTATAATGAGTTTACTACACTTAATCAAGCATAGTGACGTTTAAGATACAACCTGCTTTGGGGTTGCGACAGTGGAATCCCATCATAGCCAACTAGCTCGTAGGCTCCTTTTGTAATACTTGTTTAACAATGTAAGGGCCCATCCATAATGGTTCGAATTTACCTCCTCCTAATTTGTTAGAATCCTGATCGTAAAGCAAGACCAAGTCACCTTTCGAGAAGACACGAAGCTTGACATTTTTGTCATGTTGTGCCTTGATGAATTTCATATGTGCTTCATTAACCAACGTGGCATCACGACAGGTTTCATCCAGATGGATTAATTCCAAGAAATGATCCTCTTCTTCAGAAGTTTCGGGAAGCAAATCGATTGCAAGCTTAAGGGATGCGATTTCACACTGAATTGGTAAGACTGCTTCCAAACCATACACCAACTGAAAGGGTGTAAATCTGGTCGCATTTCTCACCGATGTCCTATATGCCCACAGAGATGAGTATAGGATTAAATGTAAATTCCGTTTATGGACTCCAATCATTCTCTGCAGCATGCACTTAAGGACTTTGCTGATTGCCTCAACTTGTCCATTAGCCTATGGATAATATGGAGTAGAACTATCGTGGGACAGTCCTAATTTGGTAGTTAATTCGATCATCATGTGATTGCAAAAATGTGACTCATGATCTGTGACTATAGCCTATGGTACACCAAATCTAGAAACTACATGATTAAAAAGAGTCGTTTCGCTGCTGTTGTTTAAGGTAGGCATTGCCTCGGCCCATTTTGAAAAATAGTCGACAACGACTATAATATACCCATGTCCCACAGCCGAGGTCGGGTTACTTGTCATGAAACCAATGCCCCATTTAGCGAATGGCCCAACAGCAACGACTGGATGCAGTGGTGCAGGTGGTAATATGGTTTTGCGATAAAAAATCGGACATGCATGGCAACTTCTAACTGCAATTATGCAATCTTTGAATATGGTGGGCTAGAAGTAACCAACTCGTAAGATCTTTTGTAATGTAGCATAACCAAATAAATTCCCCCCACAAGCACTTGAATGACAATCATTCAAAACCTTTTTGGCCTCCTCATGCATGAGGCACCTTCGTAGAACTGTATCGACACCACGACGGTAAAGTGTATCACCAATGATCAGACAGTCTTTGGCTTGGTATTAAGTACGCTGTTGTTCAGAGTGAGAAGTGTTAGGCCTGAAAGTTTTGGTCTGGAGATAGACAAATATATCCCCATACCATGGATCACTTGACGATATCAGAAACAGAGTCTCATCCACGATTAATGCTTGGGATGTTAAATCGCTGGATGAGAGCGAAGGTCACAAAGTAACTCTGTAAAGACAAGAGATTTCTTTGACTTGGATTTAGTGAATTCCATATCAAACTCCTGCAAAATGGCTATCCATTTGGAATATTTGCTCCCTAGTAATTGACGCGATAGAATGTAGGTCATAGGGTTTCAATCTGACACAATGGTAGTTTTGCGAAAGGGAACATAGTGTCGAAATCTTTGTACTGCTTGAACGACTGCTAAAGCCAACTTTTCAACATAAGAGTACTTACTTTCTGTATCATTAAGATTATGACTTAAATAATATATAGGATGTTCAATTCCATTATGTTCTTGCACTAAAACCATAGCGATGGTTGTATCTACAACAACGAGATACAGGTTGAAGTCTTTTTTTATAGTCAAGGGTGTACATTAATGTTGCTTTTATCATAGAATCTTTTAAAGCATCAAAGGAAGCTTGCACAACCTGATCCCAATGGAAGGGTACCCTTTTTTCAAAAGATGAGTATAATCTTTAGCGAGCTTAACATAATGTGGAATGAACCTCCTCAGAAAGTTAGCTTTCCCTTGGAGTCTCTAAATATGAAGCAAATTTGAAGGTGGAGGCATGTCAAGGATTGCCTGAACCTTAAATGGGTCAAGTCGAATTCTATCCTTAGAAACTACAAAACCAAGCAATCAACCAGAACCAACACAAAACACACATTTATGTGGATTGAGTCGTATCTTGTATTGTCAGCAATGTAAAAATATGGCTCTCAAATGCTGTGGATGATCAGTCCATTTTCGTGAATGAGCAGGCAAATCATTTAGTTTAATTCATAAAATAAACTAGAGATTGACTGAAGCAGCATTCATCTACTATGCAATTGCAGAGCAAGAGCAGTTCGAAGGCTACTTGGCTAACTTCAGGTTGTATCTATAGTTTATAAAACAAACAAATAACAACAAAGAAACATTTTGTGCTTCCTCAGTGGAGTCGCTAATTTGTTTATGGGAAAACTGGTGTCTTGTCAAATGACTAGCCCTCTAGGTTTGGCAGCTATCCTAGAAACAATAGTTTAAAGCAATTCCACGATTTCTTCTATGTGTAACAGATAAGAGAAAGATAATGGAACCAACCTGGAACTTCCGCTTAATCCCTTGCTTGATCTTTCTCCCCTTTGACAGAGTTTGCAACTCCTCCCCATACTTAACATGCTTGGAGAGTACCTGCACAAGCACAACAACAAAGAACCATCAAAGCATCATGATCTATTACAACATAAACATTATAGAATTAGATATATAATGAACAATTGATAACATTCACAAATGATAACATTCATAATTGCACAATCACATGGAAGAAAACTTGAAGAACTTTATTAATAGAAGGGAGAATTACAACCCAGTTGTCTGATCCAGCATCATCCTCCTAGATCCAATCCCTCTTCACCTCATGAAATAGCAAGATCACACAAACAATACAATGCTCTTTCCTCAATTACAAACTATCAGCACTTCCTTGTAATTCACAATATTCCAGCCTTTAGATCTCTTAGATGAGGGATCCATTTATAGATGTGTGCAAGGGTGTGAGTCATCCATGGGGTTTGATTAGTGTCATTCCACTTGTTACAATTGGTTCCACTTGGAGATTTCTTAGATCTCTTACTCATCCTTGGGCGAATTTAGAGAGGCAAGTGGCACAGGAGAAGTTTCTAGAAGATTCCATGAGCACCCTATAGAAGGCCTAACTAGTATGCATCACACCCTGGTAGTGTACCACTTAGTATGCATTGCACTTTGCTAGTGGAGTAGTCATTATGGTTCAATTTAGGCCATTTCTTGATAGTTTCTTAGGTGGAACTTTTGGGAAATGATGTAATCAGATGACTATGTTCTTTTAGGGTATGGAACAACTCTTTTAGGGGTTGATGAGATTTAGTTTATCGACACATAAGTTTGGGGTTGATGTGCCAAATATGTCTATAACACTTGGTTAGAGAATCTTTTCTTTCGAGACTGACAGTACCTAATCCTATAACATTTGAAGATCCATCATTTCAAAAGGACACGGTTCCATCCTTCTTCTCTTTTAGAGATACAAATTTCTTTCTATCTCCAGTCATATGCGTTGAGCAACCATTATCAACATACCACACATCTTTGTTGTTTTGAGCCTTGAGAGCGAGAGCACAATTATCAATGTTCTTCTTCTTCCATGTTCGTTCATTCTGTGGCTTCGAAGAATTTTCTGGAGGATTTTCAAGTCTGTCGTCTCTGGCTATGTGTCCAAAGTTTATATGTTTGTAACATTCAATATTACTTCTTAAATGTTCAAATATATTGATGTTTTGTTGAGCCCTGGGAGGTTCATATTTGACAGATCTCTTGGAATTGTATTGGTTCCTAGGGTACGTGCGACATTCTACAACTTTATGACCAAATTTTCCACATGAATAACAATAGCCATGAAAAATATGTTGGTACACGGATGGAAATATTCGTCAAGGAATTGCCTTCCAAGGCTGTTCTTGCAAATCTTCTTCAATGAAGTCTACATGCCTGTCAGATCTCATAGGTTCATTGTATTTTGTTGTTGAAGGTCCTACTTCTTCTTCTTTGTAACCAAGGCCAGTTCTGTCGCTGTAAGATCATTGATTGTTGATGAGTTCTTCCAATGCCCTTGAGCTGTTGGCATAGTTTCGGAAAGTTTTTCCCTTCTTCACTTCCTTACTCAGTGAGATTACAGTGGCTTCTAATGCTTCCCTTTCTCAGTTTCTTTCTTCCAACTTCTTTTGAAATGAATCTTCAATACATTCGTGTTCTTAAACTTCAATTTTGAGACCTTGAACTTGTTCTTCAAGAGTATTGGAATGTATCTTCTCAACCTTGAGCTCTTTTATAAGCTTGATTGTCTGCTTAGAGAATTATTCTATGGTCAACCCTTCTTCTTCATTGTTTGATACCTCTTGTTTATTGTGCTTGGCCATAAACAATACTCTCTCATTAGCTTCTTCTTCACTGTCACTGTCTTCATCGAATGATGAGCTATCTTCATTAGAGAGAAAGTTCGTTTTGAATCCTTTCTTCTTGCCTTTCTTGTTGAATTTCTTAAAGCTGTTACGCAGTAATTTGTCGCCGTTGGTCACCGTCCTTGTTACACCCCCGCTGTCACACATTGGAGGACACATTTACGGACCTGTGACCAGTGACATAACTTGAAAACACTTGCATTGAGGTCTCCTGAGTATGAAGTTCAATAAGCCTGAAGACACCCTCTGAATATTAACCTTGGAAAATGCCTTTTTCCCATTAGCGCGGGTCGACAGTGTTTTAACCCGTGCCAATGGCTCAGTCCCTACTAAGAGGGCGCGCCCATAGACGCTCTGTCCCAGAGCATGGCCCGCGCCACACAGTTTGGGCATGATTTTTGGCCAGCGCATGCTAGAATGCTTTTTCCTCCGTGACTCACCCAGTTCCCTGAAGGAAAAAACCCACAAAAGCAGTCGACTGTCGGCTT
>APFE031112636.1:57142-80164 GCA_000404065.3 Pinus taeda
GGCAGTATGTCGCTCTTGAACATGGCACTCCTCTGCTTTCGCGTCAGGGTGGGGATATCTGATTTGGCCTTTCACTTGCCTCCGTGGGTTTTGGGTGATCCTATTTGACCTCTCATCTGCTCACTACCTCGTCATCGTGACCTCTGATCTAGTGA
Source organism: Pinus taeda (assembly GCA_000404065.3). NCBI lineage: Eukaryota > Viridiplantae > Streptophyta > Pinopsida > Pinales > Pinaceae > Pinus > Pinus taeda. The sequence continues at coordinate 57,298 of APFE031112636.1, forward strand.
TGTCAAATACTGCCAACTTCACTGTCGTGCCATCAATATGTTCAAGAGAAGTTGACCTCTGCAAAAGAGAAAACCGCCTCCACTTGATAGTTCGTAAATCTCATTTTCACAACATTATATCTTCCCGTCTCGCGTCGATGATGTGGGAAACCTTATGGCCCACCTTCGACAAAGACCACTTCCTGTCGACTTCAGCTCATTATCCAGGAAAGTGGCCTAGAGACTCCCTTCCGGTACCTTGGAGCCTGCATGCCTCAATGGCAGGTTCTTCGTATTCGATGTGAGGTTTTCATTATTGGCCTCCGATCGGATAATTCTGCGAGTGTTTGACATCGGCTCATGCATTCACATGCCGTAGATTGTACCTGTAGTACCTTGAGGGCCGTTGTCATTATTGGTGGTACCTCTCGCGTCTGTTAACAGTTTTCATTATTGACTGGTAATCAGACGATGTCCAAGCATGTTCGACTTCAGCTTACATGTTCACCTGCTTGGACTTGTACTCGTGTTCGGGTCGAGATGGAGCGCAAGACCCTGGATTGTGTCTGTTGTAATCCAGGCGTGATTTTGATACATGACTCTTTCATTGGATGGCTGCGACCATACCGGAGTCTATTCATCGATCCCAACTAGATGGCTGCGTCCATACTACGGATCTTGATTATTATGTACTCTGTCAATGGATGGCTGCGCCCATACCGCATACATCATATATTTGAACTATCATACTGTATCTCTCTATGCAGATTCTCGGCGGCAGTTCGATATGATCTTGTAAAGCACTTCACCTCTCTCTCTTTCTCGAGGCTCATGCTTTAGGGGGCATCTATTACGCAGTAATTTGTCACCGTTGGTCACCGTCCTTGTTACACCCCCGCTGTCACACATTGGAGGACACATTTACGGACCTGTGACCAGTGACATAATTTGAAAACACTTGCATTGAGGCCTCCTGAGTATGAAGTTCAATAACCCTGAAGACACCCTCTGAAGATTAACCTTGGAAAATGCCTTTTTCCCATTAGCGCGGTCCACAGTGTATTAACCCGCGCCAATGGCTCAGTCCTTACAAAGAGGGCGCGCCCATAGGCGCTCTGTCCCAGAGCACGGCCCGCGCCACACAATTTGGGCATGATTTTGGCCAGCGCATGCTAGAATGTTTTTTCCTCCGTGACTCACCCAGTTCCCTGAAGGAAAAAGCCCACAAAAGCAGTCGACCGTCGGCTTTTCTATCCAAGGCAACTCAACTCAATAGCTATTATGAGACATTGCCAAAAACTCAGAATGTGTCCACATACAATGCATATCTCCTCTCCCCCCCATCTATAAAGGCCTGTCTCCCCATAATGAACGGGCTGGTTTTTTGGAGGCTAGTGTTAAAAGCGCAAAGAGTGAACAAGCTGAGAGAGGGAGATAGTATTGAGCTAAGAGCTGAAAGAGAGGTTATGCTGCCGGATTGTGGAGAGAGAAAGTGACTTTGCAAGACATGTCAGACTGACTGCCGACCCCGCTAGAGGAGATTTGTAGCGTCAAGCCTTAAGTGGTTGTAATTTCTTCTCTCTTTTCTATTTAATGATAAGCGACTGTTATTATGGTTCCATTCATGTGTTCTACTGGTAATATGTGAATTGTATCCTGCTTGACTGATATATAGCTGTACGATTTTGGATTTTATGCTTGTTTGTGGGTTGTTCTTCATTTGTGTAGGTGTCCATGCGTGGAGCGCAAGGATAGCGACCGGCCAGAGCTAGAGGACAGGAGCGACACTTCTCCCACAGCAAACAGTGTTGGATCCCAGGTTGGTCTCCCTGATCGACTTCTAAATTGTATAGTTAGGAACTTGCATGCAGCGTGATTGATTGTTGCTAGACCCCTGTGGGGCAAGTGGGATCCACTTCTGTCCGCAGAGGGGATTTACCTCCGCAACAAAAGCCTTTCTTTTCTTTTCAGTTTCCATCACTTCTTTTCGAACATTTTGTTGCGAAATGCCCAACCTCACCACAACTGAAACATATCAATGGAAATTTACCTTTGAATTTTCCCTTAACAATTTTTAGTTTTTCATAAAGTAAGCATATTATCCATCTGAAATACCTTTTTAATCATCTTCCTTTTCTTTAGACTTGCAGGTGGAGGTGCAGGTCTTTTCCTTTGAAGGTTGTTTTTCCTTATTGGTTTTCTTAGATGCAGTGAACATAGTTTCTAGATGTGAAATACCCTCTTCTTAGTCAAGTCTCATTTCATATGCTATGAACTCCATGTCATTCCTCTTTATTAAGTTTGTCCAGATTTTCACTATATCCTAAGATTGATAACTTTGGGTTGAATCTTCCTCGTAACATTACAAGAATCTTTTGTATAATAGTCTTCTAGTCAACATGCTCTCCCAATCCTTCCAGAGTGTTGGTTATTTCATCAATGTGTTGGAAGTATGCAGCAATGTTGTCATCTTCTTTCATTTTGAGTTGCTCAAATTTTGCTCTGTAGGTTTGAAGCTTTGCTTCTTTGACATTTGAGTCACCTGCATATATTTCTCAAGCTTGTGCCATACATTTTTGGCGGTTTTACAACCCAACACCTTATGATAAGCAGATTCAATAAGTCCACTGATAATAATATTATTTTCTTTTTCATCATTTACCAAATTCTTCTTATCTTGTTCATCCACAGTTGTTGTAAATCCATTTTGAATATTGTCCCATATTTCATAACCTTGTGCCAAGAGATAGATCTCCATTCTTCTTGTTTAGAGTGCATAATTATTTTCATTTAATAGAGGTACACCATTCTTGGTATTCTTCATGATCTCCTTCCAGTTTCTAAACTGCTATTGAAGGAACCAAGCTCTGATACCAATTGTTGGAAAATATTGAGGGGGGCTGAATCAATATTCCTTCGCAATTAGCACTTTTAAATATTTTTAGAGCATTAGTTAATCTTCAATTATTATCAATGTTTATGCAGTAACAACAGTGAATAAAAGAACACAGGACGCACAAAAATTTTAGGTGGAAAACCCCCTCTGGGTCAAAAACCACCGAACACTTTTCTAATAATTCTTTAATCTTCAACTCCAATTAAATAGAAAGCCCCGACTTCCTGGAATCTAGAAAATAATTCTTCTCCAGCGCCCACTGGATGGACGCTCCAATGCCCAAGATTCTTCAGGTGTGTCAGCTGAATGACTACCCCAACACCCAATGAGCTACAACTCACCCTAGCACCACCCTACCACCCTAAAGTTTTCATAGGCTTGAACCTGTTGGTGACTTCACACACCAGCCTAGCACCACCCTACCACCCTATAGAAGAATAAAATAAGAATGGACTCCCGTACCAAGGAAAATGGTCCACTTTACAATGATATAGAATGATGTAGAATAAGAAGACACACCAGACCATAACCCCAACTATGACACAACCACCTAATGATGATCCTAGACCTCCCGACACTGTCTCTTCAAATCTTGGTAGATAGACACTTATACAAATTTTACAAAGACGTTTTTACAATGACTCTGTACAATGATACTTTTACAATGTCTTTATGCAGTGCTGCCCACTTGAAGACTTCATGTGGTGAACTTCTTACTGTTGTTCTACACCTTGATTGCTGCTCTTGTTATGCTACCCTTTCTCATTCTTCAAAACATTAGATTATGCATTGAGTCTTCTGTTGATGAATATATAATACCTACAAAATGTCTTCAAGGAAATACCCATGACACGATAATAGTAAAACTTACCTCATCTTGCAGAGCATATGTCAATGCTAAACAAAAACAACAAATTAGAATACAAAGAACCTAATGAAATTAAGAGATGAACACACATATACAGAATATACTTGTAGCTTACCTTTGCTGCATCATTTTGCTACACCTTGTTCTTTGCTGCCCTATAAAGTTTGTTCCTTTGCACCCCTTGACAACACTTGATCAAGTTTTTCTTGCCTTCTTGGAGCACGATATTTAATTTGGTGTATATCTGCAATTGCAGATCCAAAACATATAATATTTAGTCCTATAGAAGCCCTCTGAGTCTTATTTCCAATGCCACAGGTCTGACCCGATTTGGACTCTTCAAGGCAAGGTTATGCCCAATCTCTCACAATGACCTAATTATGGACTAGTTCAATAGAGCGAATTTGTACGACATGCCACGTGTCACTGTTTCCTCCTTCAGCTCTTAAATCGATAAAAATAAAAATAAATTCCATGCACTTTCCGCCACTTTTTACAGAATTCCAATCCTCTTCTCAGAGATAGAGTTATGACAATTTTCCCAAGGTCACTTCTTTGAGATGAAATTCAGCAGCCTGCAAAAACCCTAATTTCCACAGATCATATATCTAAAAATATAGTGAACCAAGACCTACAATTTGGTCACGATGTTCATCAATATTGCAAATCAAATGGATTTTAATTTCAGAATCTAAGACTTCACAGAAATGAAGTTATGGCAAAAATTCCATGATCACTACATATGGAGGATATATGAGATTTCTTTTTATAGAGTTGAGAGGGGCTTATATAGAGAATGTTGGAGGGATTTAAGGAGCTTAAAAAATTATTAATTAATTACTATTCAATGAATAAAACCAATTATGAGTGCCATGCCACAACCCCATAGGGTTTTAGCCCACTAAATGGGGTTACTAACTTCAAACATGAATATCTCTCAAACCGTGAAGAATTACTTGGTGTGCCATATATCAACGGAATCATGTCGATGAGTAGAATCTATCTAGAATATCGTTAACTCAAAATAGAGTAATTTTTCAAGTGAAAAGTCCCTTACAAGATCAAGGTATCCCCTGGTGTTTCTTGGGTTGACATCAATGACAACCTCAGATCATAGTTAGATCAACAATTGCGTGTAAACTGTTTCCATGTACCTTGGATGGCAAAGCAGTTGTGTGGTACCATAGCCTTCCTTTCAACTCCATTTGAAACACGGGAGTGTTGAAGAGAATTTTCCTTGTGAAATTTTCTAATGACAAAACCCCCTCCATGTTGTTGAAAGAATTGGGTTGTCTTAAGATGGAGCAGAAAGAGAAAGACAAAGACTTTAACCAGAGGTTTAATTGTTTTTTGAGCAAGTTCACTGCAGACACTAAACCTCATGGCTCCATCACAGTTGACTACTACACGTCTGCATTGCCAACCAGTATTGCATAGTTCATCAAGCAAGCTACGAAACCAACAATTTTAGAAAATTTCCAAGAAACAATTGATGTGGAGAAAGACCTGTGTGCAATTGGAGTCATTGTAGATGATGAACTAGTGAAGGAATCCAAAGGCACGTGCATGAGATCTCAGCTTGTAAGTAAGTTAAGGGAAAAGGAAACAAGTGAATATGAGACCCTTACTCATCTCCTCATGTCCTTGACAACTGAAGTAGCAGAACTTACACAATAGATAAATGAGACAACAATAAGCATCAAACCTCCCATTTTGCGCGAAGGAAGAATGCGGCATCAAGTAGGAGCAATGGTCACTTGACTGAATCTGCATATAGCTTCAATGTTGTGTTCCAAGTGGACCAGTTCATAGAGGATAACTTCTGTGTGATCCAAAAAGAACAACATTTAGAGAAGAACTTTCCAGATTGGAACCGAATTATGAGCACCATGGCTTCAAGGATGAACGATCATTTTAACTCTAGTGAGCAGGTTCAACCAGAAGATGAAGATAATGAAGAGGATGTTGCCTCTGATGAATCTCTAAGTTTTGTGAACGCAGTTAACATGTACCAATGTCTTCATGCTGCCTTAAAGAAAACAACCACAGAGATGGGGCCCCCAAAGCAGAATAGTCGATACAACTTGAGAAGTCAAGGGGCTCGCAATGTGATTAAGATACCGAAAGAGAAATAAAAACAATTTCTTAGAATAATTAATCCATTGGCATCCTGAACATAGAAAACACAAAGCAAGTCTGGAACTCAACTATAGTGAAAGGTACATCGATGAGAAGAAAAATCCAAATCACTCCACCGTACAGTACAAACAGAAGTCTTTCCCCGGACAACTCGGTGCGTCTTCTTGCTTTGGATTACAATATTGTTGAAGACATGAAGAAGACTCGTGCAAACTTCTCTATGTACAAGATTACCAATCTCACAGGTCAGTGGGATATTATTTTGCATGCATTGGGGCAAACCTCCACAGACAATGTTTCCTCTTCCAACAAGGGACCAAGCAAGTCTCTTGGATCACTCACATTTGTACTCAATGTGCTTTGCATGGAAGAAGCGAACTCGCTCTGACCACCATTTTTATTATCATTCAAAATATTCAACTTCAATTTCCACAACTATTTCGTTGAATTTGGTGCATCAGTTGATGTCATGCCACTCTTCATCGCTATAGAGATCAATGTGGAATGGAGAAGTACAGCTGTGCAAATCATCCAACTTGACCAAACATGTGTACCAACCATTGGTGAACTCTGGGATGTAATCGTCCAGTTGTCATTAGATGAATGAGTTCACCAGTGAATTAACATTGTGATTGTGAACATTCAAGAAGCATATGGCTTACTTCTTAGTAGAGACTGGTCCAGCAAGTGCAAGGATATTTTTCTACTGACTGGTCACAATTATGGCTTTCGTAGCAGGGAAGAAACAACTAGATTTGAGTGTTGTTGGAGAGATACATGAAATACACCATTACTCCCTTCAATGGTAAAAATGAACCATTGGCTTCCTAGAACTTATGTTCAACAATTTCTTTCTAGAAACACAATTGGGGTGTTATATTGCATAGCTAAGCCCCACCTCACCAGATACATAGTTGGGTCTCCTTCCTTGCCCAACTAGTGGAAATGAAACTTGTACAATACTTTATAACAATAATAGTAGTAGTGTTAGAAGTACTAGCGCGATGATTGGTCCTTGTATAGATGACTTGTGCACCTTGTATTTTGATGGATCCAAAACACAGGATGGCTATGGAGCCGAGTGTGTTTTGATTGAACCAAGGAAAATATGAAGCTTAGTCTCACACTGCTTGGAGTTTGAGTGCACAAACAATACTACCGAATATGAAGCACTCATCTTAGGTTTACATAAAGCTCTCAACCTCAATGTTAGTATGCTAAAAGTAGTAGGTGATTTAGAGATTGTGGTATGGAAGGTACGTAACACCATACATTGTGTCTTTCCTTGTCTTAAGAGTTACCAACAAGAGGTATGGCAGCTTACCTCTAGTTTCCAAGCTTTTAATATCATACCTATACCAAGAATGCACAATGCAGCTCCAGATGCTCTGGAAAATGCAACTGCTAGGATGACACTTCTTAGGGATAGATTTCCTATTGAAATTTTGTATAAACCATCTATCCCTCACAACATCACTAATTTTCATGTTTTTGATGATGATGAACAAATATTGCATTTCAGGACCAATGCTGATGTCTTCAAGGAAACAACGATAGATGAAGACATGTACAAGTAGTCTTTGCAAGACACAACTGATTACAACAAATGAAACCTCATCCGCAAGGGTGTGGTTTCACTTGAGAAGATTTATGATTTGCAGAATTGCTTCAAAGGGCCCAGTAACACCAAAACATAGTTCCACACCGATGCACAAACATATCAACTTGGGAATAGAAAGAGATCTAAAATTCGTGAATATCGATACGTTTTGTATACCAGAGTAGTGACAAGCCTTTGTCTGCCTGTTTAGACAGTACCATGATGTATTCATGTGGACATACGATGACTTGAAAACATATGACATGTGAAGAATGTATAAAATCCTTTAGATTCACAAGGTCATGCAATGTCCTAAAGCACAGGACAAGAATCTACTTCTACCTTCAACCAGCGAAAGCCAACATATTGATGAAAAAAATATGAACAAGAAGAAGATAAATCAATGACACATAACGCAAGATGTATCTTGGGAAAGCCACTGCTTGAAAACTTTCTATCTATATTGCATATATCATAAATATGAGGTAAGATACGAAGATTTTTCTCACTAGAAAAATTCCACACAAGTATGCTCAACTATCTTAGCTCACAAGCAAGTTCTTGGCCAACACTTAGCCAATTCTGCAGCTCTCGAAGCCCCTAATCTCTTGCATAATTCCTAGTATTAATAGCTTGTATTTAAAGGGAATTCATGCTTCCAAAACTACGTAATTCAAACATATGTCCTTCTCTGATTGCATGCATGATCTATACAACTCAGTAAATCATACAACTGATAGTACACTGTCCCTACACTCTAGTCTCAACTACATATTTCTCAAAATCAACATGCATGAGTTTTAGATGAGGGAATATTTAGTTAACTAGAGTGACACTTATGGATGCACTAGTGCACCAACTGAATGTTAACTCTCTATTGGTTCCACAAACAATTTGGAACTAATTTAATTGAACATAACTCAGTAAACTAAGTTATCTAATTTACAACTCAATTTAAACTCATACTAGACCGCTAAAACTTAGGGAGAACATATACATGAATTCAAAAAGACTTCCAACTCAAAATTCCTAAGCTAATTAAGTTAATTAAAGTTAATTAACTATTTACAAGTTGCTATGAGTATAGAATTCAATTTTAATTACCAGTTTAATTCAAGGACAAGTTAAAATGGAATTTCTTGTTGCCATTTCTCAAAACTCCATATCAACAAGAAAGGGATTATCAGCTACCTCGATCCTGTCTTTGTGAAACCTGAATTTACATCTTGACGATGCCTTTTTTAAAATGTTAGCATCTTTCTCCTCCACAGGAATGCACTCTAACAACATAATCTGCCTCAATACATAATCTCTAAGATGATGATATCAGATATCAATATGCTTCGCCCGATCATGAAAAAAATGATTTTCAGAGAGTTCGATACAACTCTGATTATCATAGTAAATCATAGTTGGATCCATATACTGACTAAATAACCCAACCATCATCTTCCTCATCCAGATGGGCTCACATGTTGCCTGACTCGTAGCCATGTACTCTACCTCTGTTGAACTAAGTGCAATCGATCTCTCTTTTCTATTGTACAAAGAAATTGTCATTGCCCCAATATTGAAGATCCCTCCTGATCTTCTCTTCTAATCGTATGGATTCCTTGTGTAATCTGCATTAGTGAAGCCTTGAAGCTTCACTTCCTCTATCCTTCTATACCACAATCCATACTGAGAAGTGCCCTTGAGGTATCTCAACACATGCTTTTCCACCTTCCAATACAGCTTGGTAGGGATAACCATCACTTGACCAAGTTGGTTAATTACATATCACATATTTGGTCATGTGTTCATGAAGTGCATGATGAACTCACAATCTTCCTGTAAACAGTAGCTTCCATTACTTCCCTTGAAGTAGCATCCTCCTTCCTCCAGTTACCTGCTAGAGGAGTCTCCATGGGTTTGCTTCTCTCCACGTGGAATCACCTGAGTATCTCGTTGGCATACTTTCCCTGAGACACAAACAACTCTCCGTCTCCCTGCCATACCTCCATGCCAAGAAAGTAGTGCATGAGTCCCATTCCCTTCATCTAAAACTCTCTTGCAAGGTCATCCTTGCAAGACTTGATCAACTAATCATCACCTGTTAGTATGAGATCGTCAACATAAAGTAAAATGATCAACAGTTTACCTTCCACCACTATGTGGAATAGGTTCACATCTTCTTCACTCTTCATGAAGCACAACCCGGTGAAGTAGCTCTCTATCTTGGTGTACCAAGCATGGGGTGCTTGCTTCACCCCATTCAACACTCTCTTGAGCCGTCAGACATGTGACTCGTGGTCAAAGGTCTCAAAACCTTTAATCTGCTCTATGTACAATTATTCCTCAATCATGCCATTAAGGAAGGTTGTCTTTACATCCATCTGATGTATCTTGCAACCCATCTGTGCTGATACTGCTAATATACATCCGATTGAAGAGTACCTTGCAACAAGAGGAAAGGTCTCATCATAGTCAATGCCCTCTACCTGTGAAAAGCCACGGGCCACAAATCTAGCCTTATGCTTCTCCACATTACCATTTGCAGCTTGATTTACCTTGTAAAGCCAACGGGAGCTTACTAATGAATTTTCCTCCAGTCTCGGGATCACATCCCAAGCACTATTACAAACTATGGAGTTATACTCCTCTAGCATGGCATCAACCTAAACTGGCTGCTGCAATGCTTCCTTAATGGAAGATGGCTTTGTCACAACACATTCACCCATAAGATCCATGTATCTAGTGTATCTCTCAGGTGACCTCTTCGGCCTTCACTGAGAAGTGGGTGCTCCCACATTCTCCCATGCATCATACAACAATCTGTCAGCCTCTCTGGTATGCTTTCTTCACTCTCTAAAAGACTACTTAAGTGGATGTCTCCACTCTTGGATCCTGGCATGTGTTTGCTCCACATCAATATGAGGCTCCTCAACCTTAGGAGCTTAAATCTCCTCATCCACATGTAGCTCAAACTCCCTACTAAGGGAAACTTGCATGGCCTTCTCCTCATTGAATTTGACATCCTTGCAAACCACTGTCATCCTGTTGGTCGACAAGTACACTTGATAGTTGTGAGGTCTATCAATGTACCCCAAAAATATCCCCAACTCTGTTGTCATCTCAAGCTTCTTCCGTGCATATTTAGTCACATGGAAATATATTGATGACCCAAAAATCCTAAAGTGACCGCCATTTGGCCTCTTTCCAGAATAAGCCTCCTCTGGTGTCTTCATCTCAAGTATCACATGCAGGCTATGGTTCTAAATATAAGCCTTTGTGTTGCATGCTTTAGCCCACAAGTGTAGTGGTAGGCCCTGATCATGGAACATTGCCCTCGTTGCCCCTACTATGCTTCTCTTATTCCTTTCAACCACCCCATTTTGCTTAGCGTTATTGGGTGCCGTCAACTCCCATTTAATCCCTTTCGCTGCATAGAAGTTCTTAAACTCATTTTAGACATACTCACCACCATTATCACTCCATAGTGATTTAACCTTATTTCCCAACTCTTTCTCCAGCAATGCTTTAAACTCACAAATATTTATGAAGGTTTGGTCCTTTTTTTGCATGAAAAATATCCAACATTTTCAAGAAAAGTCATCAACAAATATAACATAATACCTGTGTTTGGCTGTGGATGTTGTCGAATGGGCTCACTCTAGAATAGCGTGTGCTTGACTATCTTTGTCGTGAAAGGAAGACTTGGTGTATTTTCCCAAAGTACACCCCTTGCATGTATCAACTTGATCAAGCGTACCTTTGGGAAGATTGGTAGAGATGTGCTAGAATATCTTCAAAGCCCCATGATGTAAGTGGCCTAATTGCCTGTGCCATAACTCACCAACATCTTGGCACTGCACCCTTTATTCTTTTGTGCTCAAAGAAACACACTCCTATACCTCCAACTTATAGAAATTCTTCACCTGAATCCCCATATTCTTTACTTGACCTGTGGCTATGTGTCGAAGGAACGCCTTTCCTTTCAAGAAGATCACATCATAGCCTCTATCCTTAAGCATGGAAATGGATACCAAGTTCTTCTTCAGCCTGAGGACATACATAACATTATTCAAGGTAAGTGGAGCCCCATGCTTCCACTAAAAACTAATCATGCCCAATCCAGTAACACTATACTTCACGTCACCACCCATCTCGATATGCATTTGGAGATATTTCTCCTCTAGGTCGTTGAATAACTCTTTGTCACAAATGAAGCTCCACTATATAAGTACCATACACTTCTCGTCATTTATGACACCATGCATACGATGAGGTAAAATTCAAATTCGAATTGAGAGGCCAAAGCCTAACCCCCCACTCCTCTTCTTCTTCTTGGACTTCTTGTAGAAAAATGGGCCAACTCATGACAATGAAAGCACTTAACTTTCGTCAAGTCTTTCTTCTTACCTCCATGATAAGAATTCAATTTGGAATGGGAATCTTTCCATTTTCCATTCTTTGCCTTAATCTCTAAGTCACAATTTTCTTCATCATCAGTCTTTGATGAAGAGCCATCCTTGGTGTTCCTCCTGATCTCCGCCTGCATAAAATCTGACCACAGTTGTTCCCAATCTGGCAACTTCTCCTGACCATTTACAGAGTCCTGATAACTATGCCAACTCTTAGGGAGTCAAATCAAGACTCACCATATCATCCTCAAAAATTGTGATTCCAACACTTCCAAGTTCATCACGACACTGAGTGAACATGGTCAAGTATTTTGGAATCATCTTGCCTTTATGCATTTTTATTTTTTGAAATTTGTACTTCAATGTCAATTTCCTTTGGTCACTGTTGTTATGATACAAGTCTGTTTATTTTTTCGACATAGCATATAGATTTTCCTTGCCATGGAGACTCGAGACAATGTGGTATCAAACTTCCTCATGGATTAACCACATCGCCTTCACTACACACTTATTCCATTCAACCAATTCTATGTATCCGATGCTACCGGCTTAGGAATTTATTGATTAGCGAATTCCTTCAGGCCATTATGCTCTAGCACAACCTCCATTCTAGCCTTCTAGGCTATAAAATTCAAGTTGCAATCCAAGGCATACTCGAGCCGCAAACTATAGAATTCCATCTATGGATCCTGAAGTATGTATTGCAAATTCGAATTTCACCTGTAATCAAAACTCAAAACTTCTAAATCTCTAGTATATTGTTCTCAAATCTGATGCCATGAAGAAAATCCTATAGATTCACAAGCTCATGTAATGTACTAAAGCATACGAAAAGAATCTACTTCTACTTTCAACCAACGGAAGCCAATAGATCGATGAAAACAATATGAACAAGAAGAAGATAAATCAATGTCACATAACACAAGATGTATTTGGGGAAAGCCATTGGTCAAAACCCCACTTTATGTATTGCATATATCATAAATATTAGTGAATATACAAATCTTGTTCTCACTAGAACAATGTCGCGCAAGTATGCTAAACTCTCTCAGCTCACAAGCAATCTCTTGGTCAACACTTAGCCAATTCTACAGATCTCCAAGCCCCTAATCTCTTGTGTAATTCCTAGGATGAATAGCCCATTTTTAAGGAGAATTCATGCTTCCAAAATTGTGCAATCCAAACATAGGTCCTTCTCTGATTGCATGCGTGATCTATAAAACTTAGTAAATCATACAACTGATAGTGCAATGTCCCTGCACTCTACTCTCAAATGGGTCTTTCTCAAAATCGACATGTATGAGTTTCTGATGAGGGAATCTTCAGTTAACTAGAGTGACACATGTGGAAGCACTAGTGAACCAACCGATTGTTAACTCTCTATTAGTTCCACAAATAGTTTGGAACTAATTTAACTGAACATAACTTAGTAAATTGAGTTATATAATTTACAACTCAATTTAAATTCATACTAGACCCCTAAAAATGTAGGAAGAACATATACATGACTTTAGAAAAACTTCCAATTCGAAACTCCTAAGCTAATTAATTTAATTAAAATTAATTAACTATTTACAAGTTGCTATGAGGATAAAATTTGATTTTAATTCTCAGTTTAATTCAAGGACAAATTAAATTGGAATTTCTTGTTGCCATTTCTCAGAAAATAATCCAACACATCATTTTGATCAGAGAAGGGGTCAAGCAATTTCAGCAAAAGCTCAGAAAAGTCCATCCATCACTTGAACCCCTCATACTGAAAGAATTGACTAAGTTGTTGGATGCTCAGATCATTTACAAGGTTCGTCATTCTACTTGGGTTTCAAACTTAGTTCCTATAATTAAGAAGTCTAGGGAAATCCTCTTGTGCATATATTTTCAAAATCTGAATCATGCCTTGGACGAAGATAAATACCCAGTGTCGTCTATGTAGCACATCTTGCAGACAATATATGGAGCAGAAATCTTTTCTCTCTTTGACGGTTTTTTCGGATATAACCAGGTTCTCGTAGAAGAACCTGATAGACTTAAAACTACGTTATGTACCAAATTGGGTACATTTTCTTACCGAAGAATGCCATTTGGGCTGGTAAACGTAGGTGAAAGCTTTTAGTGCGCTATGGAAATCACCTTTCGTGGGATCATCAGATAGAGCGTGGTTGTTTACCTTGATGATGTGACAGACTTTTCCAAACAATGGTCAGACTGCCTATGCCATCTTAAGAATATCTTTGAGCGATGTCGAAAGTATGAGATATCCTTGAATCCCAAGAAGAGCGTATTTGTAGTGTCTGAGGGGAACCTCCTTGGGCATATCATCGCCAAGAGGGGGATCAAGGTTGATTCGGACCGAGTTCGAACTATCACATAGATTCCTCACCCAGTCAACAAGAAAGCTATGTAGTCCTTCTTGGGGAAGATCAACTTCCTTCGGAAGTTCATCTCAAATTATGCGCAGATTATTAAACCTATCTGAGACATGATCAAGAAGGACACAATCTACAACTAGGGAAAGAAGGAAAAGGATATGTTCACCCATATCAAAAAAGAAATAGTAGATGCACCTACATTGTATAGCCTAGATTTCAACAAAGATTTCTTGGTTTATACTTTTGCTTCCGACAATTCACTCACTGCAGTGCTCACACGGAAGGATGAGATGAACACGAACATACCATCTCCTTCTTGAGCACAAGCATGCAAGGACCCAAGCTCAACTATCCCATCATGGATAAAGAAGCATATGTTGTATACAATGTGGTGAAACACTTTAGACCCTACCTACTGAAAACTCATCGCATAGTCTTTGTGCCACACCCAATAGTCAGATCACTGCTTGTTCAACAAGAGTTGAGTGAAAGATGTGCAAACTAGATGACATGAGTACAAAAGTATGATCTTGACATCAATCCAATTCACACTGTTAAGGGTCACAGTATCTACAAACTTGTAGTAGAAGCAGTACACTTGCAAGAGGAAAAAGAAGAGATCATCAGTTGGGAGTGAGAAATCGACATGTACAATGTAGAGCGAGCACCACCCACTATTATAGAAATATTTGCGTACCGCAACCCCAATCACATATGTCCATAAAACAAGGGCTTCTAAACCCATAAAAGTGTTGTTTCATACCCTAAAGGATCAAGGTCAATTGATTACATCATTTCCCAGAAGTTCTCCCTGAAAAACTACTCAAAACCAGTCAAAACTGGACCATACAGATTGCTCCATGCAAAGGGTGCGATGCATCTCACCTGCTACACAAAAAGGGTGCAATGCATATTGAAAAGCCCTTCTGTAGGGTGTGATGAGCGAGAGCAGACAAATGGCAGAGGAAGTTTACTGGGTGGAAACCAAAAGAATTTTCTAGAAACTGCTCATATGACACTTGCCTCTTTGAATTTGCCCAGGGATGAGTAAGAGATCATGAAATATCCAAGTGGAACCAAGAACTACCAGTGAAATGACACTAATCAAAATCCTAGAAGCTGACTCACCCCCCTACAAATATCTATATATGGATCCCTCATCCTAGAGATCCAGAGGCTATAATTTTGTAACTTATAAGGAAGTGCTATTGGTTTCTCTCTAAGACATTGTATTGTTGGGTGATATAGATTTTGATGAGGTGAAGAGGGCTTTCATGCTGGGAGGATGGTGCTGGATCAGGCAATTGGTTTGTAATCCTCTCTTCTACTACTTCTATCAATAAAGCTATTTGATTTTTCCTCCATATACTTGTATATTTTTGAATCTTGTATTTGTGTATGCATTTGTATGGTTAATGTACATCTGATCCTATATTGTTTATGGTTATAGATCTCTATGCTTTGATGGTATTTTGCTGCTTTAACTCTATAGGCGTTCTTTGAAGCAGGACAAGTGAGAAAGGAGTGGTGAAAACTCTATCAAAGAAGAGAGGAAACAGGCAAGGAGCCAAGTGAAATACTAAGGTTGGTGCTCTCGGCTTCTCTCTCATCTGTCTCTCATAAAGGAAAACATAAGTTAATTTGAATTGTTTGTTTCTAAGACAGCTACCCGTCTTAGTGGGACTAGTAGATCTGAGTAGAAACTAGTTTTCCTAGAAACAAAATGGCGACTCCAGTGGGAAGCAAATAGTTTTTTTGTTTGTTACTATTGTTTGCGTTATAAACTATAGACGAAGCATGAAGTTAATCTAGCTAGCCTTCGAACTGCTTTTTCTATGCAATTACAAGGTAGATTAGTGTTGCTTTAGTCAATCTCTGGGTTGGTTTACGAACTGAAAATTTGACTTGCAAACATCCTAAAATCCCTGGTGGTAGCTCAATAACCTCATTAGATCAGCCCCTATACTTTGTGTTTACTGCCTATCATAAGCTCAACCTAAATCCCTGAACTTAGCTGCAAACTGTGGGTGAAAACAAAGCTCAGTCTCATCCCTGGACCATCGCACTATCTCTCATTGGCATTCTGGATGCGTCGCATCTCTCATGTGCTACAAGTGAGATGCATCCCTGTTTCCCTTAAGGATAGGTGCGATGATTGAATGAGACTGTTTCTGCCTCCATATTTTGGTTTTTTCTTTACTATTTTTAGCTCTATTCAGTAGTTTTACTATCTATGATCAATATATCACTATTGAAACCTTCTTCCTTTGCATTATTCAACCTCCATTGATAAGGAATTGTGAATGTTTTTTTTTTTTATGTATTTTTCATCATTTACAGTCTTCTTTTGTAAAAATTAGCTTAATCGAACTGTCGTCTTTTGATTT
Source organism: Pinus taeda (assembly GCA_000404065.3). Classification (NCBI taxonomy): domain Eukaryota; kingdom Viridiplantae; phylum Streptophyta; class Pinopsida; order Pinales; family Pinaceae; genus Pinus; species Pinus taeda. The sequence goes on from APFE031112636.1 coordinate 73,939, forward strand.
GAAAGTGTCGCAACTCTTGTTTTTAGTCAAGAAAAAGAGTGTCATAAAGTCTTCCTCTTTTAGATAGTCGATTACACTTTTTCCATTGTATTTGATTTGAATTATCAATTATTTGAAGTTTCGAAAGTAGTTTTCGATTCGAAAGTAGTTTTCGATTCGAAAGTGAAAGTGTCGTCTTAGTCTTCCTTTCGTTTTTGAAAAAGAAATCGCTAAAGTGTCGCTTTGAAGAAAAGTAGTTCAGATCTGTACTTAGTTTTCTTTTTGTCATTCTCACATTAAGAAAGCGGAAAAACAAATACATTCATATGCATTTGAATTTAGAATGCATGTGGAAGTTGATTTAGAAAAAGTGCATTTAGTGTGTGCTCTCTGCTCTATGTTGAAAGAATTTTACTCTTCTTTCCTTAGTAGCTAGGATTTTCATTGCTAAAAGAAAATAAATGACTGTTTATCATCTTAGATTGCATATTTAGGAATTGTATATCTACATCACATAGTGAACCTTGAAAGACAAACTTCTTAAGAAAGATCAACTATAAAATAAAACCTCAATTAAAAATAAAATGCTTTAGAACCTAACACACAATATCTAGAAGTCTAGGCTAGAGACATATTCCAGTGTCGTAAAGCCTGGTAACTATCATTTTCATTGTAGGTTGGGCGATTCCTCCTCTTTGATACAAGTGCCAGTATGGACTTGTGCTCCCATGTACCGTCAAGTATATATTGGGAGGCCACAATAGGCTATATCCTTTATCCTTAGGAAGTTGTGTCTGCCACCTTATTGATTGCAATGCACTGAACACAACATTTGGGAAGATTGATTGCCATAGGTAAAAGTATATTGCAGTTTTCCAATTGGTTTGGTAATCCCTATGTCTATATTTCTAGAGTAATCACTTTCGTTCCTTTCCAGACTCCTTAAAAGAAAAGGTCCATCTGAGCACTTGTCACTTTAGGCTCATTAAAATCAAAGGCGACTAGAGTCATATTTAGCTTTTTCTCGACTCTTAAAAATTGAAAAATAAAGTTGTGTCAAAGCATCATAAAATTCATTTAAATAAGAATAATATTTTCCCATTTTAATTTTGAGTTGATCAAGTAATCCGCAATCGTGGAGGAAATTCAAACAAAACCCCATCATTCGTGGAGACTAATGAGTCAGCGATCTTTGACTCTGGAAAAGAAACCATTTCGGGCCAAGCGATCTCATTTAACTAGGTCAAAGTCTCCTGGTTTATTTGAAACTTGTATTTCAACATCATCAGAGACTCCAGGTACTCCAATTATTTTTGGAACCCCTACCTCTACAGAAGAAGTTCCGTAGTTACAAGAGGACATTAGAACTGATCCTAGTGTAATGGTAACCACTTCTATTCCTGAACCAACTCCATCTAGGGCTAATTCGAAAGGTTTCGCCTCTTCAACATCTGTCGCTGCAAAGTCTATACCTTCTTCAGCACTGGAAATATTTTACGAACCTGACAGTCTACCTCTTCCACCTGGACTAATTGCCATAGAAGAGATTGTGGAGGATATTCCATCCAGTACCCCATTGCATTTTGGAACTGGGGTCCACCTATATCCTTCTACCACAGAACTTAGTTATTTTTATCACCCTTCATTGCAAGTTCCTGTAGAATCGCTAGGGAATCTTTTGGATAGACTAGATATGTCTGAACAACCATTGACATCCAAGACCGTGTCATCTGATACAACAATAGTTAAACCTCCTGTCGCTACTCTGACAATGTTCGCTGGTATACCATTTGTCCCAACTAGTTCTCAACCACTAGATGGATTCCACCCATGGACTGTTTCGACAGCATGGTCTGTTCCTATATTTTTGTCTGGAATCTTATCTGGAATTTCTTATGTTGAGTCTCAGAAAATTGATCCTTCACAATAGTATCAATTTAGGCAGTCCAGTCTGCAAAGACCAATTTACCCTTTAAACACTGGATTTCCACCATATGGGGGGCATTATGCCTTTTCATTGTTCCCTCCGAGAGAGCAACCGTATGAGAATTCACAACAAAATTTGGGTCAAACTGGAATTGTATCCAGTGGTTGGGTGCTAGTACTTCCTCAACAACCAAGATTTGTATATTCAATGCAACAAAATCAACTTGTGTCGAACATTCCCACTACACCAGCTATTGTGACGGTGTCGCAAGTACAAGCGTTGTTTGTTGTATGTCAATCTCAAGTCTCTCAGGTCGTAATACAACAACCTCTTGTCTCTACAACTCAATCACAACCATCAATTGGTGGCTCCTTATCTGAAGCAACTCAGGCTTGAACGGGTACTATTACCCCCCATCTTGGTCAAACATCCAGTATTGGACAATAACAAATGGTCCAACAACCATGGCTGGTGCAATATCAACAACTGCAATTCTAGCAAGCTTACCGAAGACCTGAGCAAAAAAGCTTTGTAGGTAATGGGAAACCGTATATTCAAAACTGTTACCAAAAATCATATTATAATGATTATGCCCATCAACCTTATCAAAGTTATCAGCATCAAATACATCATGCTAGTATTCAAAGACCCACTGCTCAGGTGATCCCCTCTTATCCTGGGTATTCTTCGCCAATCCTAAATCAGCAGTTGCCTTTCGTAGCAACTTTAGAATTACCAGATTTGAATTGGCTAACAAATGATCCAATTGCTTATGCCCCTTAGTGGCCAACGATTCCTCATAAACTTCTGTCAGATATTCCTAAATTCAATGGAAATCCGGGTGAAGATCCATCGAATCATGTGATGACCTTTCATCTATGGTGTTTGTCCAACAGTCTCAATGATGATTTGATTAGGCTTCACCTTTTTTGGTGAACGTTAGCTGGTTCAGCAGTAAAATGGTACATTGAATTGCCTAGAGCTTCATTCGATAACTTCAGCACCCTCACCACCACCTTTTTAATCCATTTTTAGTTACCCATAAGGTACAAAACAAGAACGGAGCTCCTTACCAATTTTAAATAGACAACAACCACTCACATATCTGATCATATTCATGAGTGGCGACGTTGTCGTCGAATGGTAAAGACATATGTTCCTGATCAACTTCTAGCTGAATGGTTTATTAAGTCATTGTTACCTTCTATTATAGAAGATGTGGCTAAGAGAGGAGTCATCACTAAAGAGCAAGTCATTGCTCGTGCACAATATCTAGACTTGATCTATACTCAGTCTGGCATGCTCTATGACAAAATTCTTGATGCTCCTAGACCAGAATTTTACATTCCTCCTCCTCCTAAATCGAACAAGGACTCTGATGCTGGCGACGACATGATTGACACCTCAAGTACGCAAACCGCAAAGGCCCCATCTGGTAAAGCCCTTGTAGTTTCCAGTAAAAAGGCAAATGAAAAACTTCTTGCCTTGGACGTTAATGCTATGTCGACCGACAAAGGCAAAGAACCAAAGAAACCAGGGGGAAAGAAGAAAGGGAAAAGCAAAAAGAAGAAACAAGATGATTTGTCTCCCGAAAAATCTTCTGGAAACCCTTTTGGGAAAAAGAAACCTAATCAACCATGTCTGATATGCGATGACGACCATTGGGCGAGGGGTTGTTTGCATAAAACTGAGATCAAGAAGTTATTTAAGAGTTCGAATACCTCAGCAGTGTTGCCTGATCCATTTCCAAACCTAGAATCCAATCTGGTTGCTAGCGACAATGCTTCCCCATCCCAAGTGCTTATGTTGTCCATTTCGAAATAGCAAAATGATGCTTTGATATTGACAAGGAAAAAATATTATGGGAATCCACAGTTGTCGAACAATAGGCTACTGATCAACCTAGTAGTTCAACAACAACTTCAACCGAAGTTGTGCCACCCATCATTCCTAAGCTAACAATAAAGCCACCAAAGGGAGTAGTACACAAATTGACATTTTATCCACATGCTTGAGCAGCACATAATTATAGTATAGTAGAGGATCTGGCCCAATCAATGTTCGCTATGTCGACACTTGAAGTATTGCAAAATTGCCCCTCCCAAAAGCAGGCTCTATTATCAGCAATAGGTGGGATTTGTAGGTTTTAACCCCGTACATAAATTACCTGCATATGAATTCTAAATCACAAGAAAATAAAAAATGTGAGAGCATAACCCATACAACACATATACACAGAGATTTCCCACTGGATCTCAAAACCGAGACTACCAGCTTGATTTTTCATTATATTCCTTTCAATGTTACAATACATATTTATACATGCCGAAGCATCCAATACCATGAACCGAAAACCATCGCATCCAAAACCATGGACCGAAAAAAACCATAGGTAGGTTCGCCCCAACCTATATGGGTCCAAAAAAAAATTTTGGGGCGTGCCGCAACCCCGTAGAGGGGCTCCGCCCCCCTCAACCCCCCGGATAGGGGGGCTGCCACCTCCCCCTGTGACCTTCCTGCTGCGCATCGGTGCGGCAAAGGGGGGGCTCTGCGCCCCCTCTACCCCCCAGTTCACTACGTGCATTAGTCATGGAAAGAATATAACACAACCCAACAATCTCCCACTTATTGTTTTCTTTCCACAGCGGGCCACAAGAGAGCTTAGTCATTTTTCCAGCCCTGAAACACCCATTGTTTCTCTACACCAAGAGAACTTCTCAGAGCTCACAGATTTTCTCAATGCGTCTGCAGTATTCTTCAAAGTGTCCACCTTTACCAGCAACACCTTTTTGTCTTCTATCATATCCCTCACAAAGTGATACTGAACATCAATGTGCTTTGTCTTTGATGATAAGCAGGGTTCTTTGCCAAGAAAATTGCACTTTGGCTGTCACAGTCTATCCTTATAGCTCCCTGTACTAACCCCATACTTGAACATAATCTCTGCAACCAAACTGCTTCCTTGCTTGCATGAGTGGCTTGCCATGTATTCTGCCTCTGTAGTTGATAGTGCCACTACAGATTGTTTCTTACTCATCCAACTGACTGCACCTCCAAATAGGTTAAACACATACCCACTTGTAGATCTTCTCTGATCCAGATCTCCAGCCCAGTCTGCATCAACAAAGCCACGGATATCCAACACTCTGTCCAATCCTGGTCTTCCTTGGTAGCACAAACCATAATCACTAGTGCCACGCAAATACCTGAAAACCCGCTTCACTGTTGTCCAGTGCTCCTTCCCTGGTTTTGACATAAACCTGCTCAATACTCCCACTGCATGTGCAATGTCTGGTCTAGTACAGACCCTGGCATACATCAAGCTACCGACTGCACTTGCATATGGACGGGACATGTCTTCTTCCTCTTCTTGTGTCTTGGGACACTGTTCAGCAGATAACCTCACACCTACAGGAATAGGAACCTTCAATGGTTTATTATCCTGCATATTAAACCTCTGCAATATTGTCTCGACATACTTCCTCTGGTTTAACCATAGCTTCCTCTTTGCCCGATCTCTTTAATTTCCATGCCCAAAATATAGTTTGTAGCACCGAGATCTTTCATGTCGAATTTGGAGGACAATTGGGTCTTCAAATCCTGGATAATTTCTTTGTCATTTCCAACCAACAACATATCATTCACATACAAGACCAGATAAATAACACGGTCACCAATTAATTTAAAATACACACAATGATCTGCTTTGCTTCTGGTGAAGCCAAGTCCCCGTATAAATGTATCAAATTTCTGATACCACATCCTTGGTGACTGTTTTAACCCATACAGAGACTTCTTTAACTTGCATACAGTTCTTTCTTACCCTTCACCGCAAAGCTTTCAGGTTGCTTCATGTAGATTTCCTCTTCCAAATCCCCGTGAAGAAATGTTGTCTTCGCATCCATATGTTCTACCTCAAAATCAAAAGCAACAGCAACAGATAAAAGTAATCTAATAGAATTTACCTTGGCAACAGGAGAAAAAATATCACCAAAATCAATTCCTGGCACCTCGAAATAACCTTCTGCTACCAACCGAGCTTTGTATTTCTCCACCTTCCCTTCTGCATTTGTCTTCTTCTTGAACACCCATTTGCTGCCAATGGGTTTCCTTCCAGCTGGCAACTCCACCAGATCCCAAGCCTCATTTTTGTGCAAGATGCCATTTCATCAACCATGGCCTCTTTCCAGAGTTTTCCATCCTCTGAATCCACTGCTTCCTTCACAGTTCTGGGATCATCATCAATAACAGACAAAGCAAAGTTGAACAGAAAGCAGATGGACTATACCTTTCTGGCTGCCTTCTTTCTCGAGATGATCT